>JARGYF010000130.1:0-207185 GCA_029203975.1 Mycena vitilis
AACCCGTAGGAGGTACCGCGATAGTCTACGACGACGCCTGAGTCTCGACTTATTCGGTGGTGCGGGCGGCGGTTTATCCGTGATGATTTCTGGTACAAATCGCCCTCGTCTTGTCTTCTTACACGGCGTGATGCCTGCGAAGGTAGTGTCGATTATAATGATTTGCTGGCGTTAGACTTGGGATGCCTGTGATGGGGCACCTTGCAGAAAGGGGGTATGAGAGTAAGTGGCCCGGTGAGGGACAAGTGAGGTGGTCAAAATGCGTGAACGAGGACTGAATTACTTGTGGGGGGTACAAGTGGGGGAGGGAACGAAGCCCAGTAATTGACTGACTACCTCCTACTTTCGCTTCTCCTTTTATATCCCTCTATCCTTGCCTCGAGGCGCCTCTCGTGCTGGAAACGCCTTGTAGCACGCGGTGCTGAGGGTTTCTGGGAACAGGTAGCTGCCTGGAAGTTTTGGCCGGACGGTTTATTAGGTGATTTGATAGCTGGAGGATTCGTCCGAAGACGGTATTTGATATTTTCCTTGGTTTGCCGAGAGTGCGCCATGTGGAGCGCTTTCCGTCCATTTTGTCCGGGGAAGTATTACGGTATAATTAGGTGCGAGGGCGGGGTGAGGCGCTGCGGGACCGCGTGGAGGCGTCATTCATGGGAAAAACGTGTTTCGTCGCGCAGTAGGGGTGGTGGTAAGTTCGTCCAGGTAGCTTTGGTACGCTGCGATTCGGCTGGTGGGGCTCGGTTTGTAGGTTTCGGGGGAAGTACCGTCTGCGGGATCTCGAGGAGCGAGAAGGAGGGGAACGGCGTCCTGTGCGAGTAGCGAACGTCTGCACCTTGTTTCCGGGGGTGTATAGTGCTTTGCTGAGTGTCTGGACGATTTGTCCTGAATGCGGTATCCCACGTTTCCTAATCGAGCGTGTTCCGGTAAGTGTCTTCTTCAGCTTCGTTTGGAGGGGCCATGAGGCGGTGTGCAGGGCGTAGCACCAACACCAGCCTCACACCGGGCTCAAATCTTGCCCGTTTGCCTCGAAAGTTAAACCATTCAAACGGCAGAGAGTAGACGCATCGGATGGGCTGTTCAGATCTTTTTATTTCCAACATATAGTGCTTTTTTGGGACAGCAATCCGTTTTGATGGTTCTTTTTGGTATCGCACAGCTGCAGCGTCGCGTAGATTGCCCAGAATCATCTGGTCTTTTTACTTAGCTATTCTGGACCTATTACCCAGCGAAATGTATCCTCGGATATGTATCCGCTGCCCCATAAAAAATGAAATATATTGTGTAATCTGCCAACTTTGGGTGAAATTCATTGTCAGTGAAATCCCGCCGTTTCGGTCTGTGCTCTCTCAGCATATTCTTGTTCCTTGACGTGGACACACCCCAGGATCGAATAAAGACATCGCCCGGCTCAAATCTCGCCCAGGGTGCCAATTCGTGTCGCGCGACGGGCCGCCAGCCATCAGTCACAATTCATGTGGCATGACCAAGTCATGTCTCTTTCCAAGACTCTTCTCTCTTATGCACTCGTACCATGCGTCAACCACTGGATACACCGTTCACCACCCCTAATCGAGACAACTCAAGCAATAGGTCATGCCCCAACCGATACACTGGACTACAGCAATTGCCAATGACCCACTGATCTTGGCAATATGCCATTGCGTGTTGCAGCCCTGGAGAGTGATTGGGAGATGTACTCCGTGACTCTAAGCACCATAGGTATGCCCCACTGAGTTCTCCGGGGAAAGTCAGACACTCTGGATCTGCTTATATTGGTCTACCCACTGCGGCCGTCGAACGACACCGAGTGCTCTTTTGTCCAGATTTGAGTCGGCAGATGTCGCTATTGCATTCCAAGGTATGTCTCAATCAAAAATTAGGAGCCTGCTGGCAGAGGACAATCCAGAACAGTGTTATTTCTTTGTGGCCAATAAAGTTCACCCATGGATGTGCTTGCACAATGAATTTAATTTTTTGTGGACCGGAGAATCCATAACTGAATGAACAGTCCGCTAGGTAATAGGTCCAGAATAGACAAGTAAAAAAACCAGATGATTCTGGGCAATCTACGCGACGCTGCAGCTGTGCGATACCAAAAAGAACCGTCAAAACGGATTACTGTCCCAAAAAGCACTATATGTTGGATATAGAAAAATCTGAACAGCCCATCTGATGCGTCTACTCTCTGCCGTTTGAATGGTCTAACTTTCGAGGCAAACGGGCAAGGTTTGAGCCCGGGGCGGGTGTGCGACTGAAAAGGATCAAAAAGTGCCCCAAACGGTAGAAAAACCGTCCGCGCCCTAAGTTCCGCAAAGAGCTGTAACCGCCTGACGTCTTCGACCCTAATTTCAAGTGGACAGGTGAACTTTGACTTCACTGATTTAGAGGATGATCCTCCCCCGCCGGCGCGGACGGCTACTGCGACGGGACGCGGGAAACCACCTTCACCGGTCCTCGACAGCCTCGTCATTCCGTGTCATAGCATCAAGAACCCCGAAACTCGTCGGTTCCGTTGCGTGGGACAAGGCTGCCAAGAAAGTTGGGCTTCGCCTCGCATGGCCGGCCGCATTCTGCCCCATTTCGCCGACTGCAGATATCTGACTGCAGAGCTCCGTGATGCGGCCCTTGTTGCAAGTGCCGGGTCGTCTCTGGGCGCACGTGTTCTCGATACGGCGTCCGGGGACATGTTCGCGAAATTCAAGAAAGTGGGAGCCGAAAACAAGGCTGATGCTGCCAAGGCTCGTGTCGACAAGACCAACTACCTTGCCATGAACTTTCTCTGCGACGCCGGCGTCGCCCCAACAGTTGTCGATAATCTCTCCTTCCTCGCTTTCATAGAACATCTGTCACCCACGGCGCACGGTCTGAAGGTCGGAACCACCTTCTCCACCAACTACATTCCTGCCGAAGCCCACCGAGTGACGGAACTGGCCATAGAAGAGCTCAAGACCGAGTACAATTTGAGCTTGGGCTTCGACGGCGGTACGACTCTCGGTCAACACTAACAGTCAATATATACCGTCCACGTCACCACGACTGACCGTGAGGTCTACTTCATCAAAGGCGACGAAGCGTCGGGCTTCTCGCACACCGGCGAACACATCAAAGGTCTAATCCTTGGGGTACGTAAACTTGTCGCCCGTGTTGTCCAAACGTCTGATTCGATCCGAAGGTCATGGACAAAATCGGGAGAACGAATTTCGCGAGCCTGAACTCTGACAACACAGGGAACACTAGGCTCGGGCGGGAACTCGCACAAGCAGAGGTTATCACCCTTCTCATCGTTCCCGACCCGAACCACCATCTCGCAAATGCGATTAAAAATGTGTGCAGTATCGAATACTTCGTGGACGTAAGCTTCTGTTCTTGATTTCTACTGCCCTTATTCATCATTTTGAATGCTTATCTAGTGTATTGGGAAAATGCGTACAACGATAACCTATTTTTCGCCACCACAGTCTGGCGGAATGATATATCATCTGTGGGCAAAGTCCCACCTGCCATGATGTATTGGAGGTAGACCGTTGTGGACCTGGCATGATATATCGTCCCATCTATCAGGCCAAGTGCGGTAAAGCTACAGCGCAGATCCATCATGTGGATAGTTTTACTGTCGCCGTCGTGCCGCACGTTGTGCTCGCGTTTCCGCATTGGGAACCCAGCGATCAAACGCTCTCGGCGTCGTCCACAACGGCGAGCACCAAAAGTAGACGTAAAATCGCGAAAAAAATGTCATTGGTAGTAACAGTAGGCCGGATACGTACCGTAGAGTGAGTCAATGAAATATCATCGTGATGAAGCACAAGGAGCTGATTTGTGCAAGAAAAATATATTTGCCTGCGGTTGGTTCTACATCGATGGCTAAGCTACTTCGACATAGACACGAGTGTCGGAAAACATCATCTGTCGTCACCTTGGATGTGCGCCGTGGGCAGCGCTCTCGCAAATCGCGGGTAAAACCCTGCTCAAAACCACGCTGCCCCACTGGCTCTCCCGCAGCTTCCTCGCCGCCGTACACGACGCGGACAGCCACACACCAGCCGGCTGCATGAGCTTGCAATGCACGCAGGACGCCTGGATGCAGCGTTTCGCGATCTACACTGGGGAAAAGCAGCAGCGGCGGCGGGCATGGCACAGCGCCCCAGCGGCTTCGCGCAGCAGCTTCACATGCACATGCCGTTGGCAACAGACAGTGTGAGTCTCCCCTGGGCCAACAACGTAAGGGACAGTCCATGATAGCGCCGCGGCCCAAACGAGGGACCGAGCACACTGCTACGGGTCCCCCGCGCACGCGACCGGCAAGGACGTGGGAGAGGCAGGGGAGGGAAGGAGAGCGCAAATGGGAACGCGGCGCGACAATGGTCCTGCCGGATCGGATGTGCACTGCGACATCGGTGCGCGCAGAATCTATGGCGCAAGAATGCCTACAAAACCCGATATCACTTGGGATACGGGAGGGAAGTTGTGGTCCGTTAAGTTACTGATGTAGACGCACCAAATACGTGCATGCAGGGCTCCCCGCGGTACACACAGACAATTGCCGCCTTTCTCGCTTTGCCCATAGATTTCCCACATTTTTCGACGGCCACGAGGGGCGGAGAGCGAAGTGGCGGTAACGGAGAGATTCGAGCTCGTTGTAGGACAGCAGACCATGCTTCACAAGCTTTCCAGGGACGCTATGCCGGACTTTGCGGTAGGATACGATAGCACCAGGAAAAACAGAATTCCCAATGAGTAGCTGGATCAAAATGGCTGAGAACTCGGTAAGAGGAGAGCCAGAGGGGCAGCGCGAGGTATGAAATCCAGTCGGGGGACAGGGAGGATTGGCTAGTACACTGTGGACGACGACGTGGTGGGTGGAAGAGAGAGTGTCACTGGTGCAACGGCGTGACATTTACGTTCCCACATTATCACCGGGACGAAAACCATGTTCGTTTAGCCGCCCTGGGCATCCCAAAGGTATTCGGATACTGCAAAATGTACCGGACAGTCTAACCGATCTCCATGATACCAAATTTTGGAAAACGGAGCCTACTCAAAATTATCACCCTTTCAATAAATGGCTTCGATGGGCCCCACGACTCAGAAAATCCGGGATCTTTCGACGCAGTAATAATCAGTGAGACTAACCGACCTCTACAATGTAAAATGTTTTGATCTGGAGGGTTGTGGCCAGAGATATATCCAAAAGGTGTCCGCTAACAACCGTAAAGTAACCTCCCACCACACCATACTAGTAGTAGGTTTCGACTCGAGTAATGTTCACTGATTAGAAAAGATGAAATTGCTGATTATGGTATTGAATTCATTCAGAACAGTCTTTCTGTGCTACTTTTACTATTTGCAATCCTGCAAGAGTACTAGCGCGTCTGAATGACTCGGATTTTAACCCATCATATTGCACTGATGGGCTTGTTCGATGGTTGGTGTCAGCCACAGTCGCGTTCTGGACATAAAATGCAGGCGTTTAGCAGGTGTATAGCTGATAATATCTCGGAAAAAATACAGACAGCATTGAAACCCAAGATGACGGGGAGCCATAACCGAACGGAGGAGGCGAATTGGGTGGTTCGAAGGGCGAACATCGTATTCACGAAATACACATCGTAGGAAACAGTGAGAGCCTACGGGACACCATGAAATCTTGTTGATCGGGGGCAGTTTACATATATGTAGAGTCTAGAGAGCAACAGCGGTGTACGGCCCGAGACGCAGGAGGAACAGCTGCCATATCTATTTGCGAGCTGCAGCGGCATTACGCATGATCTCAGCGAGTTAAACGTAGCTAGGGGTATCAGAGAGATGCGGGATTCCGTTGGATGCTGAACCAAGCTAAAAGAGAGGCCAGAACCAAGTGTGGAGGGGAAACAGGTGGCATAGCAGTAAAGCTGATTGCGGCCGAACGAGGGCTGATGTCGAGATGAAGGGGCAACCATGGATGAAGCAGTACCACAGGGAGTGCCCAGATAGAGCCTGAGGGCAGTAGACATCCAGGTTCATTGTTTTTTTCAAAACCGGCCGGGTGAAAACGACGACCAGGGCGACGCGAGGGACCCTGATTCGAGCAAGATTGATGCGCAGAAACGGGTACGATATGGGGTGGTTAAAGTGCTGACCAATGCCAAGGGCAATGGCAGCGAAGGGGCGGCGGTGGCGGGCGGGGAGCGGGGATGATGGGAGCAGGAGGGAAGGTCATGCTAACATGAGTAAACATCACACAATGAAGCCAAACCGCTGCCGCGCTTGATCTGCGCCATAGAAGCCGGAAGCGCCCTCGCATCAAAGCGCCATCCAACGCCGCCCAGGAATCACCGCGCAGCGTGGACGGAGCAGCCAAAAGTGCGTGATTGATGATCTCGCCCATTGGGGCATGTCGACAATTGCCCACTCTGATATATCACTTGGGCTTGAGGGCCATTGCTTGCGCATGGCATAACCGAGTTGTTTCTATTTTATTAACTATTTCTGTATTTGCCTTTTTATCTAGCCGATCAGCTCCGATCAAGTTCGGACCGGTTATCATTTTTTCCCGGCCGCTTTTGCCTCTCACCACGATCTTCAAGTTCAAGACTCACGCGGTCCCTTGCGCAGGTACCTTTCGATGTTTATTTCTAGGTGGACTTATCTCGCTTTTCACATAACTCTGGCATACACAACCGCTACAGCTTTCTTTTCGCCGCATTTGTGAAGAACGAGCTTGTCTTGCAGTGTATTCAAGTTCACTTCTGGAATGCAGTCCCGACCTGTGGTAATCCCGTCGTGAAACCACATGCTTCCGTCTTGACGAATAAACCGACAAGTGAAGTGGTTTTGACCTCCGTATATTACCCCTCTTAATTTTAAAGCGACTCTTGCACCATCACAGTGGAAAGCCAGTTCGTCGTCGAAAAGCAATTTTTCGTGATTCAAGTCCAGCAACATCAAAGGTGGTGCGTCTCTGATAGCCACATTCATGCCCAGTCTCTTTCTTATTCCCACGGATGCGCAACTTGGGCAAGCTTGTCTTCCGTTGCTCAAGTAGCTTAGTAGCCACTGCTGCAATGGCACCCCGTTCGGATACTGGCGTCTGTTGCTCAGGCCTGCACTCAAGTAAGACTCCAACATGCCGTACCATGCTGCATCTATAAAACCGCAAGACGAACAGCTCTGTCTCCCTACGCCGTAAAATTTGGACGGCAATATAGAGGTGGCAATCTTGTCGATGGATGTAGTTCGGCATCCCATTGGAAATTCGAGAGGCTTTAAGGAGCATTCCGCGTCTAACGACGTGCCTCGCTTGTTCAAATGTCACTCTGTTGTCAGCCACTGATCCCATCGCCAATGCAAACTGTCCAAGGTGAGCGCTCATAGCACCGAAATAAGCCGACCACCTTACTGGATCTTCTGCCCACAGGTTGCCTAGAATCGTGAATGTTGCATCATACCCACAGCTGTAGTTAACGCTGTCCCAGACGAGACCTATCGGCCTAGTTGCGTTCGTCAATGACATCGGTCTTGCTCGTTCCGCTTGAACCTCCAGGTCTCGTTCCAACAATCGCTCTTCCTCCACCCGAATTTTCTTCGCTTGTGCTTTGACTTCGGCCAATTCGTCCGCTGCTCGCTTGCGCTTGGTCCCGCCTTGAACAGTAGGCCTCCACTCGGTATAGGCTAGGTTTTCAGGAATCCTCGGCCCCATTGACGCGTCCCACCTCATAGCAGGATGAAAATGGGCAGGATCTCGATGGTTAGTTTTCCACGCGTAATATGATCTTATTAAACGCCGGCGGTATAGTCCAGTCACACATCGGGGTACCTTCCCTTCGTACCTTAGTCGCGTAATCTCGTCCAATATTTCAAGCTCCCGCAACTCCTGTCTTAGGTATCCCGACATCCCGGAGCTGATCTTATCCTTCGAAAATCCCTGGACGATTACCGTTCCCTCCGCTGTGAATCCCCGGGAAAGAGCGACGTAATACGACCGATGATCCTTACAGTAAGCCAGTTCCACTACATTTTTTATTCTCGACTTTCCCTGAGAGGTGTAATCTGTCATGCCGAAATTTAGCAGACAAACAACTTGCTCTCTCAATACGGATAAAAGGGTGTCGTCAGACAGCAAGCAGGTGATATGAGTTACCGTCCTTACGAGAGGAACGACATTGTCAGGCAAGTCTCCGATTTTGATCGTCCTAGGAGGATTTACTAGTCTCACAAACAGGGTTTCTCGAGTGTTTGCTGACCTGCTGGACCTTCTGAAGCGTGCCATCCGCATACCACCGCCTCCTGACCTTTTGTGATACACAACTCGGTAGCGTCGTTCGCACGCAACATCACGGGCATCCCTAAACAAATGGACAATTTTCCTGGTATAAATTCGTTGGTGGCAGAAGGTGGTGCGTCCCACAATTTTGTCTGCAGCGACCGAGTCATCCTCTTTATGGTAGACTGCAAGCAGGTCTTCCACTTCGTCTTATCCACAGACCTAGCACTGATTCTATCGATGGAATAAAAGTGAGTCAATGTTTGGTTCGTGTCTCGAGCGAACTTCTCGGCCCCCATTTTATTTAGAGCATCTTTCTGGCTGTTTCTCGCGGTGATAATTGAAACATTTCTAATGTCACCCGAGCTTAACTTAGGAGCTCCGGCACGGAACCCAGCTATTCGCGTCTCCAGGAATTCAATATCATCGTTAGTGCAGGCTCCGTATCGCATATTCTCTAAGGCAAGTCTTAGCTTATCATCGTTCTCTGACTGTTGGGTTTGTCTCATGTTCTGACGGAGCATAACCACGGTGTTGAACTGGTGCCATAGGATGCGTCCCAACACAGCGTTCTGGTTTCTCTGATCCATAGCATCGGAAACCTGCAATGTAACTTTTCCACTGTACAGGGAAGGACCGGTCATTGGCGGCAGTTGAGCAAAATCCCCAGCCACAACAAAATTTAATCCACCAAAGGAGTCGTCACTGGATTCAGAATGCCAGCAATAAGTCAGCTCCGGCACTAGCGCTACCAGTGAGTTCTTGGGTCGTTTAACACGGCGCTACGAGCTCACCTGCACCAACAGCTCTTCACCTACAGGCAAACCATACTTTACGTGACGACCGAGCACCAGGCCAACAACGTCCTCCGCAAGATAACCAGTGGCAAGGTGGGGTTCGACACGGAATACACGCACAGGCGGCCGACGCCAGAAGAGCAAGTCATCATCGACGCCTTCCCTGCCGGTGGGGCAGCGCGCAAGAACGCGATTCTGGGCTGGCAAATCGTCGAGCTCAAAACGCAATCACCGTTCCCAGTCGCGTGGAACAACATCGGACTGCGCCTCGTCCAGATCGCCACCAACGAGGAAGCTTTCGTTCTAGATATGTGGAAAATCAGAGGCGAGCACGAATTACACATTGAGATATTGAGCTCACGTTCCCAAATAGCCTTCCCTGACGAGCTGCGACGCATCCTGATGTCCCCTGACATTGTCAAAGTGGGTGTTGGCGCGAGCAACGACCTGTTCGTCGTTTGGGACGACCTCAGAACGGACATGAACAACATCGTCGACGCGGGTATGATGGCCAGGCTGTACCTCGCCGACAAGTACCCGAAACCAGGGTACGGTCCCCTGTCGCTGAAGACCAGCGCCGCCGACATTCTGGGCTTCACCGTCGTCAAAGAGCAGACTGAGAGCAACTGGAGTTCGAACGATCTGACTGCGGGGCAAAAAGAGTGTAAGCAAACAACGGCAAGAGCGACTGCATTACTGACGTCCACACAGATGCCGCCGTCGACGCGATAGTATCACTCGCTCTCCACGACGAGCTCGAAGGCGCCCTGGCGCGAAAGGAAGCCGAATCGCAAGTCGACATCCCAAGCGCATGGTACACCTTCAACGGTTCGGTACGGGGAACCGTCACGCGTGAAACTTGGATGGGACGAAACCGAGATCGCGTGGAAGAAGGGCGACTGCACATGGTGGGGCGGGGGAAAATTCATCGGGTACCCGTAAATACGAAAGTCGTGCAAAGTCTGAACAACTGTTGTTGGAAAGATAACGTGGGAGTCCAAATGAAAGACAGCGAGAGCAGAGTAAGAAGCAAAAAAGAACAGAGACGGAAAGGATCGCAGCAGAGAGGCCAAGACCGAAAAGAGTAATGCACGTGATTGTTTGACAGACACATCAGACGGAACAGATCGCACCGGGCGTCGGAACGGCCCGAGCCATGGGCGACTGAAAAGCAAAGGGAAAGGACGGGGGGGGAATCGGAAAAAAGGGTGAACAGAAAACCATTTAGCAACTACGAAATCAGAGGTACCAGGCCAATAGTCAATAAATAAAATAAAACAAGGTAAGAAAAACCGGTGAAGACAATAAAGACAAAAGGTGAACCTCGGAACTTACCGCGAGTGGATAAGATACTTACACAGTCTGATAAGTAAAATAAAAGGACAGCCAAGACGCCAAGAGGGCAAGATCAAGGGCGGCACGCACGGCGAACGGTTTTCGTCAGCAGAGACGACAAATAACCTCCATGAAGGAAGAAAAAACCCACGATAATTGTAAGGGCAACCTCAAGGCCCGAGAATACTCAAGAGTCCTAGCGAGGGGAATCCGAAGATGAATAAACAGTAGCTACAGACATTGAGTAACGCACCTAGCGAGGGGAATCCGAAGAGAAGAAACTCTGAGGATTCCCACGCTAGGCCGTGAGTATAATAGTCTACTGGACAGGTGCACGGGACCGGAGTGATCGGGAGCGGATGCCGAGGTCACGCGCATGATCGCATGCCGAATGCCAAGCAGCATCGGCTCGGCTCGGCGGACCGGAGGACGTCGGCCGAGTCGGAGGACCGGAGCGATCGGCGGAGCGGGGCCGACGGCGGGCGGAGCCGTGCGAAAGGGGGGTTCCCCTGACATCATCCCCCCCTTGGAATGCGGCGCCACGACGCATAGACCGGACCCGGAGGGTGGTGTTGCGGAACGGGAGTGCGTCGAACGACGCGCGAGCAATTTGACGAGGCTTGGCCGGATACTTCTCGTAGAACGCCGCGAGAGCGTCGGGTCCGAAGAAGTCGGAGTGTTTAACCCACTGGTTGTGCGCTGCACTGTAGCCCTTCCAGCTAACGAAGTAGTACAGGCTCTTCCAGCGGACCTTGGCGTCCAGGACCGCGTCAACTTCCCACTCCGGAGCGTCTCCGGGCGCGTCCGGGAGCACCGGAGCGGGCTCGTCGTACCCCGGGCGGCCCGGAAACGGGTCGTCCTCCGCGAGCTCCAGCTTCACGACCGGAAAGACCGGATGAAGCCGAGAGTAGTGGGGCGGGAGCTCGAGCTTGAATGCCCCCTTCCCGACGACCTTAATCACCGGAAAGGGGCCGAGCCGACGGTGGGAGAGGCCCGGCGACGGACGGGTGGTCTGGATGTCCGACGCGTCGAGCCAGACTCGGTCTCCGACCTTGATGTCCGGAGCGGGGGTGCGGCGTTGGTCGTAGTACCGCTTGTACTCCTCCTTGGCTTTCACCAGGGCGGACCGAGCTTCCGAGACCCCGGAGGCGATCCGGTCACGGAACTCGTTCGCGGACTCCACCGTCGAGCGTACTCCGGTCGGCTCGAACCCCATCCGAGGGAGGCGGCCGGAGTCGGTCATGAACGGGACCTGCTGCGTGGAGGAGTGGACGTGGTTGTTGTACGCGAACTCCGCGGCCGGGAGGAGGTAGTCCCAGTCATCCTGCTTGTAGTTAGTGAAGATGCGCAGGAACTGCTCCATCTCCTGGTTAACGCGCTCGGTCTGACCGTCGGTCTGCGGGTGCCATGCGGTGGAGGTCGCCGGCTCGATACCGATGAGCCGCCACAGTTCTCGGGTGAACTCCGCGATGAACTGGACGCCCCGGTCGGAGATGTACCTTTCCGGGGTGCCGTGGTGCCTCCAGACGTTCCGGTAATACAACCGGGCGGCGCCGACGGCGTCGATGTGGGTCGTGCACTCGTTGAAGTGCCCGCGCTTACCGAGGACGTCGACTACGACCATAATGGCGTCGTATCCGTGGGCCTCCGGAAGCTCCACGACGAAGTCGACCGAGACCGTGTGCCAGCGGTCCGGAGGGACCTCGGTCGGGTGAAGCTCTCCGACCGGAAGCTTCCGAAGCGCCTTCGTCCGGCAGCACAGGTCGCAGGTGGCGACATACCGGCCGACGTGACGGGACATCTGGGGCCACCAGTAGTTCCGGGAGACAAGCTCCAACGTCTTGAAGCGGCCGGCGTGCCCGGCGACCCGCGTGTCGTGGTGCTGCTCGAGGATTCGGCGGCGGAGGTCCTTGTCCCGGGGGACAACGACCTTGCCGCGGAAGTAGAGGAGGCCGCCCGAGACGTTCCACTCGGCGTTCCGAGCCGAGCGGGCGCCGCGCACCTTGAGGAGTTCTCGGGCCGCACGAGCGACCGGATCCTCGAGGTCCGGGGCGCCGGCCAAGGCGTCGCGGATGTCTCGGAGGAGGGAGACCTCCGGGCCGGAGACGGCAATACCTTCCAGCGCGCGGACATGGAAGAGCTCCGGAGTCAGGAGCGTCACATCCTGATTATCCGAAGCTGCTCCGTGGTCCGGCCGCCGAGAAAGGGCGTCCGGCCGACCCATCAAGCGCCCGGGCTTGTGGTGGAGGGTGAAGTCGAACCGGGACAGGTACAGCGACCACCGCGCCTGCCTCCGGTTGAGGTTCTGCGACTTCCGGAAGTACTCCAGGTTCTTGTGGTCCGTCCAGATCTCGACCGGAAGCTGCGACCCCTCGAGGAAGTGTCGCCACTCCTCGAGGGAACGGACGATCGCGAGCATCTCCTTGTCGTGGATCTCATAGTTGCGCTGGACCGGAGACAAGCTCTTGGAGAAGAACGCGACCGGGTGCCACTTCCCATCGTCGGACTCCTGCGAGAGGACGGCGCCGGAGGCGAAGTCGGAGCTGTCGGCTTCGAGGCGGTACATCCGGGTCTCGTCCGGAAGGATGAGAACCGGGTCGGAGGTGACCGCGTCCTTCAGCGCTTGGAACGCACCGGCCTCCTTCTCGGCCCAAACCCAGGCCTGGCCCTTCCGAGTCAGGTCGAAGAGCGGCCGAGCGAGGTCGGAGAAGTCCCGGATGAAGCGCCGGTAGAAGTTGGTGAAGCCGACGAACTGCTGCACGTCCTTCTTGTTCTCGGGGGTCGGCCAGGCGGTGACTCCGGCGACCTTGACCGGGTCCATCTCGACGTGGTTGTGGGAGATAATCACGCCGAGGTACTCGATGGACGACTTCTCGAACTCGCACTTCTCCGGGCGTAGGTAGAGCTTGTGCTCCCGGAGCCGTCGGAGGACCTCTCGGACGACCTCCCGGTGTCGGCCGAGGTCCGAGTGCGCGATGAGAATGTCGTCGAGGTAGACCATGACATCTCCGGACAGGATGAGGTCCTGGAAGATGTCGTTCATCATGGTCTGGAAGGTCGCGGGGGAGTTGGTCAGGCCGAAGTACATCACCAGGGGTTCGAACAGCCCTCGGTTAGTCCGGAAGGCGGCCTTCCACTCGTCGCCCTTCCGGATCCGGACGTTGTTGAAGCCCCACCGGATGTCGAGTTTCGTGAAGAACCGGGCTCCCTTCAAACGGTTAATAAGGTCGTTGATCAGAGGGAGCGGGGTACCGGTTCTTCACGGTCATCGCGTTGAGAGCCCGGTAGTCCTGGACAAACCGGAGCGCTCCGTCCTTCTTCTTGACGAAGAAGACCGGAGACGCCATCGGAGATTTCGACGGCCGAATTCGGCCGGTGGCCAGACCCTCCTCGATGAACGCGTCGAGCTCACGTTGCTCGAGGGGCGAGATGGGGTAGACCTTACAGTTGGCCGGCTTCGAGTCCGGGACGAGCTCGATGGCGTGATCCCAGCTACGGCGCTCCGGTAACGAGTCGAACGACTCCCGGTTGAAGACATCGTCGAACTCGCGGGCCCACTCGGGAATTGCTTCCGTACCGGACGCGGAGTTCTTCGCATGTGCTTCGGCCAGCCGTTGTGAAACGGTACTGGTGGCGTGGATGGTTTCCGGAGGGGAGAACGCCGTGTAGAAGATCCGGTCGCCGTCTCCGATCGGATCCTCCTCGTCGTCGGACTCGTCGGAGTCGTCCGGGAAGAGCTCCGGAAGCTCCTCATCGTCGAACTCGTCGCCGTCTTCGCCGGAGCGCTCGTCCGTGTCAACCGCGCAGATGGTGGGGACCGGACCGGCTCGGAGCTGGCGGAGAATCCGGGCGGAGGTGGCGGCGTGCCTTCGCTCGGTGCGCGCCTCGTCGCGACAGGTGGTGCAGACGGAGGGGCAGCGGCTCATCTTGACCTCTCGGGTCTCCCAGTCGATCTCCGGGTTGTGCTTCCGGAGCCAGGAGAACCCGAGGATAAGCTTCTGCTTGCCGAGGCGGGTGACAGCGAACACGACGCGCTCACTGTGTGACTTGTAGCGGAGGATGAGGTCCGCCACTTCCCGGATGCCTCCGGCTTCATTGGGAGTGCCGTCGACGTTGAAAACCGGAATGGGTCGGGAGAGCTTACGGACCGGAATCCGGTTGGCCGCGACGTACTCAGTGTCGATGAACTCGCTGGTCGCTCCGGAGTCCAGTAGTCCGGACACGGAGAGCCTCGTGGCGTCGTCGGCGGACTCGATCTCGACCGGAAGGAAGAGGGAGTTGGGGGAGGCGTCCGCGGCAATGGTGAAGCGTTTGGGAAGCTTGCGCTCCCACATCGGCTTGCGGCGGAGGCGGTCCCAAGGGAGATCAGGCTTGACCGGGGCCGGAGCCGGCTCGGGTCGGACCGGAACGACCGGAGCGTCGTGCGGGTCAGGGGGTGCGTCTTCCGTTTCGACCAAAGCATGAGATATATTGTCGGACTCATTACATAGGACATCGAAACGGTTAGGGGACGCGACGGAGGGCGCACCGCTCACTCGTCGCGGAGGGGAAAATCCTCCGGGACGGTGGCGGCGTGCTCGGTTACGGCCGCGGCGTGCTCGGCTACGGCCTCGGCCGAGGCGAGCCGCGCCAATAGCTCCTCCAGCAGATCTCCACTCAGCTGCTGGATCACCTCGTCAAGGACGTCGATCGACCGGACGTCGGCCGGGGTCGTGCAGTCCCGGGCGAGGTGGTTGGGGTCGCCGCAGCGGAAGCAGGCGCGGCGGGAGACGCCCCGAGCTCGGGCGCGGTCGACCTCCATCGGGATGCCCGGAGGAAGAGCCGGAGCGGAAGCGCGCGTCGGCGGAGCGGCGGCAGGGACCGCGGCGCGGCCAGAGGCGAGGCCGGAGGACACCGGAGGCCTTCCGGTCGGGAACGTCGTGCGACCCGAGGGTGCGCCGGGGCGGCCGGAGGGGACGTTGCGAGCCCGGAGCTGGGACTCGTACTGCCGGTAGGCCCGGACGCGCCACGCGACGTAGTCCGTGAGCGGGGGAGGGTCGCTCGACCCGGTTATGGCGAGGTTAATCGCCGGGTCGAGTCCGGTGCGGTACTTCGTGACCTTGACGATGGGGTCACTGAAGCCGGCGAGGTCGACGAGGTCTTCGAAGTCGTCGGTGTACCGGAAGACGTCCCGGTTGCCCATGTGGTAGGCACGGGACTCGAGCTTGATCAGGGCGTGATCCTGCTCGTTCTCCTGGACGAAGCGCTGGCGGAACTCGACCAGGAACAAGTCCCAGGTCGGGAATGGGAAGGGGCTCTTGGCTGCGTAGCGTTCGGCCCAGCGCTGCGCCGTGTCGGTGGCCATAAAGGACATGGCGTACCTGACCACCTTCTCCTCCGAGGGTTCTCCGGCCTCCGTGAACGCCTCCGGGACGAGCCGGGCGTAGGACCGGACAGCGTGAAGGAACGCCCGGCCCTTGGTCCGGTCGCCGTCGAAGACGAACGGAGGGTTCGGCCGAAGGACCGTTTTCGTTCCGGGGGTGACGTTTTCGAAAAGCCGTGGACCCGGGTCCGGAGCCGAAGCGGCAAGGGACGGGGCAGGCGAAACAGCGCGTTGGGTGGTGGAATTTTCAATCAACCTGGTGAGGCGCTCTAGTGTACCCTCAATAGCGGACATCCGGGCTTCGGCTTGTGCAGCGGCAGCGTCGGACATGTCGGCGTCGAGAGCAGGGACAGGGGAGGAGGGGGCAAGATTCGAAGTGGGAGAGGCAGGGGCGCTGACGTATCCGTCCGAGCCTTCAAGTCCAAACTTCGCAATCTTGGCCGGTTAATCCCTTAGAGAGTTTCTTCTGCTGTAAGGGCAACCTCAAGGCCCGAGAATACTCAAGAGTCCTAGCGAGGGGAATCCGAAGATGAATAAACAGTAGCTACAGACATTGAGTAACGCACCTAGCGAGGGGAATCCGAAGAGAAGAAACTCTGAGGATTCCCACGCTAGGCCGTGAGTATAATAGTCTACTGGACAGGTGCACGGGACCGGAGTGATCGGGAGCGGATGCCGAGGTCACGCGCATGATCGCATGCCGAATGCCAAGCAGCATCGGCTCGGCTCGGCGGACCGGAGGACGTCGGCCGAGTCGGAGGACCGGAGCGATCGGCGGAGCGGGGCCGACGGCGGGCGGAGCCGTGCGAAAGGGGGGTTCCCCTGACAATAATTACCATTTAGGGGAAAAGGTCCAACACGAAGCCACTACGTCATGGCTTTTTGCCACCCTCACTCTGGCGGTAAAACGGAGCATAAAACCGAGTTTAAAAATAAATTTTTAAAACTCGGAATGGCAGGTGGCACTTCACCCACCTCATGATATATCAAAACCCCGTATACGCCTGTTTTCGCACTCCACCTATTCTACGACCCACCTGAAGTCGTTGCGCGTTATCTATGATATCAACAAGGGGCTCGAGAAGATCGGTAAGACGCGGTTCGGTACGATGTACTGGGCTGGTTACTCCCTTCTTCGTTGTCTCCCACCAATCAAGGAGCTCATCCAGACGGATGTCATTGACGTTGATTCCGTAAAGGCGAGCTTCCGCTTTCTCCTTGCTACAGCGTCGCTAACGGTCGTTGGCTAGGATAAGCTGGGCTGGTTCAAACAGCTCCGTGTCGCGCAGGACTTTGAGCTCCAACTGCAACAACTTGTGCATATCCTTGAGCCCATCGCCAGGGCCATCAAATGCCTTGAAGGTGTCCACGTCACGGTCGTGATGTTTTCAAGTTCTACGTCGCCATCACGGCCGTTCTGCGTGACCTCTTCGAAGCAAATGCACTTTCTATTCCATCCGATGTACAGGATGAAGTTTGTTCGATCGTAAATCGGCGTTACGACGAGATGATACACGGTCCGAGTGGTGACCTTTTCCTCTCCGGGTTTTTTCCCGATCCAGGTATGCCCCGTTCGATCCACGTTGGTACTTCCACATCTGATTCCAACGTAGAACATGTCAAAAGTCCGTTGCTGTTCAGGGCCTCCGCCAATCAACTGGCCGCTCCCGCCGTGTCCACGTTTGGTGACTCTGCAGGCATTACTGACCAAGATCTTCGTGACTCAATGCCGAGCTACACAAAAGTAGGCAAATTTCTGTTGCAGGTGCTCGCAAAAGAGTTGCAAGCTGGTCGCGACGCCCCAGTATTTCAACGGTACTCGACGTCTGCTGAGGTGATGAACGATTTCAAGTTGCAGTTCGAAGCGTATACACGCCAGTACCCTCCCTTCAATGTGCGTTCGCGGGCATTCGAGAAGGCCCTGGACTACTGGCGGTCTTTGCAAGAGGTAGATACTGCATGTGTCCTCGCGGTGAGTCTCCTGCAGTTCGATCATGCACTTCACTGATTTGATTATTCAAGTTTGTCGCCATAAAGATATTCTCCATCCTCGCAAACTCAATGGCCGAGGAGCGTACCGTTTCGCGTTTCACGCGTACAGATACCCGGGATCGCGCCAATCAACGTGCTCGCACAATCGTCGCTGGGACCCAAGTTTACCAACATAATCAGCGCAAAAATCGGACGGGCAAAAACAAGGTGAGAATGTTCAAAACTTCTTCGTATTCAAACTCATGGTGTCAAAATCGCAGCCAAAAGTGGCCAAAGCCCCGTGCCTCACCTGGCGATCCGTCCAAACCCTGCTGGTGGAAGCGGAGTCGAAGGCTGTTGCCGCGCAGCCATTAGCAGATAAGATTGATCTCAGCGACGACGCAAAAGCGGAACCACGGCTTCCAATATCTCTTGAATGCCAGGCCGGACTCGACGCACTCAACGCACCGGATGATATTGAGGATCCGGTCACGGACACTAACACAGCTGCACAAACCTCTTTCGACACGCATCGCGACGGCGTCGACACCCGTTTGCCCTTTTTCCGGGACTTGCTCGCAGATAAGCCTGTTGATGGGGCAAATGCGGTCCGTGGTATTGCAGAGTGGTCAGAAGTGGTGGTGCGGGATGTCCGCAGTGGTGGGAGCACCGGGGCAAGGAAATTTTGGGACGGGGAAGCCGAAAAACTCGTATTTTAGGGTGCTTGGGTACCGCGGTTTATAAACACGTTTATAAACAAAACTTATTAAACCGTTTATTATTCCCTGGGATTAATAAACAGGACCCTAGGAGAGATCGAATTCATCCAGAATCTGGTCGATTAGTTCTTGTGGGATCCTCATAAGTTACTGCCAGCACGGTGGGGACGGAACCTGGAGGGCTGTTCGAGCGCTAAAAGCATCGGACGAAGGGGACTCCGACCTACCTTGACGGTTAAGAGCAAGTGTACGAGTCACACCAGTCACTCGCGGTACCACCGCACGGCACCGTCACGCAGATAGAGGATCGCAAGATAAATATGACAAGCAGTAGGTTCGGAGCAAGCCTGTCTCCGGGCCGGCGAGCCGGCTAATCTCGGAGAGAGGCTTGGGACAAAGTGATCAAAATAGCGAGGACCTTTGAGGTCAATTTCTAACATCCCCAGGTTGTTTCTGCCCAAACCTAGGAGACAAAGTTGTTTATTATATGTCTAAAACTCATCATGAGTACACTCCTCATTTTCTCAGTCAAGATCCAGTCCATTGCCAGCCCATTGATCGACGTCTGATGGAAATCGGAGGACACCGATTTTGTTAGTTCTACTGTTTCAAAAGCCTGATATTATGGGCTCGATGGAAGGTGAGTCACATTTGGTGGGTTCTGGCTTCTTTAGAATTGTCAGATCGGCATTCCGACGCGTCAGAAAAGTTGTTGCAGATTTCGCTAATTGGTGTCACACATCATCACGCCGTGACCTGACGCGATCGACCGCTTCGATAATCGATTAACGCGTTCCTGCACCAACCATGGACGACTTTGACGCGGAATACTGGCAAGACAAGCTGGGCGACCTCTCTAAACTACCCCTTGACACCAAACTCCACATGATCCTCTCTCTGGTCATCTTTCTCGGCGTGTCTATTCGGCAACTGCTGCACTTTATCTTCTCTACGGAGACGAAGCCTGTGAAGGATCGTGCAGCGCGATTTCTTGGGTATACACCGACGCACAGCGATCCAGCTGGTCGCTTTCCAGCAGCACACATCTTCTCCCTGTGGGTAGAAAGATGCAGTTCTCCCGCACAGCGCGAACAAATTATCTCGATGATTACTCCCGTTGCAAAGGCCGAGGTCCTTCGGGACAGCAACAGGGTAATCACCGACATGACCTTGCAGATCCGGATACGGGATCTTACAATTGCCCGTGTCCGCGAGCTTCTGGACCCCTCGAAGTTGGCGGACAAATACCGTGGACTGGCACCTTTCTTCTTTGAACTCATGCATGTCTTCGTCGCATCGCCCAACAAATATCGCAAGTACAACATGGACGATGATGGGAAGGACGGCTCTGCTGGTCCAGAACAGAAATCCGGGGAGGAGAACGAGAAGGATTGGGACGATGACCCAAACGAGGACCACGACGAGGCTGGTTACACTGAGGCGGAGAATACCTCGCAGTGGAAAGGTTTCGAAGGTTTTAGCCGGAACCCCATCTTTGTGAGTGGCTTCGTTTCGTCCTGCAATCATGCTAAGCTACATCCAGGCCATCATTGTAGCTATCAGCATGCTCGCGTTTGTTCGTAATCGCGCAACAAATTTATTGCCGCTTCTACTCTGCCTCTTCTTCAAAATTTCGGGCACGAGTACCCGAGTTATTCGCATGCTGAGCAACGTCGGTGTCTGTGTATCTGGGCGTTCAGCGGAGCGGCTCAAGCAAAGGATATCGGATGATGCCATTCGTCTAGGGATTGCGTTGGTCCACAGCGGTCGAGCGTGGATGACCATCTTCGACAACATCAATATCTTCCTCCGAAAATCACAGCAGCGACTTACCAACCGTAACTCCATGATTCACGCAACCAATGTCGCGTTCTTTGCTCTCGACGGTGTTGATCCAGCAGCCGAAAACCTCAAATCAAAGCTGGATTTGCGTGGAGAGCGCAGGCA
Organism: Mycena vitilis; assembly: GCA_029203975.1. NCBI lineage: Eukaryota > Fungi > Basidiomycota > Agaricomycetes > Agaricales > Mycenaceae > Mycena > Mycena vitilis. The sequence goes on from JARGYF010000130.1 coordinate 20,371, forward strand.
CGCCACCGTCGAAGATATTCTTCCAACAAACGACGACGATGCTCACATGGAGCAGTCCTTTATTGCTCTCATTGCCGAAATACTTGTTCTTTATTGCCCGGGCAATGGGGAGTGGAAAAAACGGCCGGAAATGCTCGCAGCAGTTGAGGCAATGATGCCGACAGACCGTCCGCTGGACCCCAAGAAAACGGATGCGCGCCCGTTTGGTGTGTTCGATGTCAACGAAGGGTCAAAGAAGGGGGTAATCGACGTTATTGACGCCATCCGAGAGCGGTCTGAAATGTCAAAAACGGAGTGGGCGTCGAAGACTCGGATTATCCAAGGTGATTGGTTAACTGCCAACAATTTTCGGAACGGACGGCGTATACGCAAAGACGACGTCAACTCCTTTGAACGCATGGAATATGGCGACGAACTGAGTGCACTTTTCCACCACGCACTCCAGGCGTCGCACATGATTATGAAGGTCCATTACGGGCATGCTATACGTGATCCCATGTCACTTGCGGCGCACAAGGGGATGCTCAACCGTACCTGGGATGTTAACAAGCCAAATTATGCACCGTCAAAATCCCTAATCCGCCACTCCCTGATTGCGCGAATTTTACACTGTGTCATGTAAATTGCTGTTCACTTTATCATATCAAACTGACCACATCTTTCAGGGTGAAAAAGGGCTTCAAGCTGATATCCCAGCTCAAAACATGGCGCCCCACGCTAGACGAGATCAAACTCATGTCGACCACTCTTTTTGAGGAGTTCGCCACAACAACCGCAGCTGAAACAGCGAAGGCCGCAAGCGATGATTATTTTGCGCATTCGGTCTACTTCATTCGAGATGCCCTATTCTTCTGCAAGTTCGAAAAATCTGTCAGCATTGCTGACGCGGGGGCAGTCATGCGTGTTCTCAAATATTGGGCACTCGCATTTCGTGGCGCCGGACAACATAATTATGCCCGCGAATGTGTTGAGGTGATAGTCCGGTCAAAATACGAGATGACGGATGCACTGCGCCTGGCTCGGGAACAAGCTTGGTTTTACAACCGATGGGGAATATACGGTAGGAGTATCGCAGCTGACCTGTATCTTGAACAGAACAATTATTGGGTCAAGGTCAGGCATCACACTCATCTAGCATATTTTACTCATCCATTACTAGCGAGTGTTCATCGCAGATGGGAACGGGGTTACTATCGAATACATCATCGCCAAAGGATCTGCCAGTGTCGAGGCATTCCGCGAAATCAGTCATTCGGTGGCTAATTTTTTCGGGGACTCGGATCGTGCCCGCCGCCATAAAGAAGTCGCTTTTCACGAGGACATCCGTGCTCTCATCGAGGAGATGGTCCGCCTGAAGGCCCATGTCATTGCACCCGAGGGCCATTTTGTGTCAGCACCACCGAAACCCCCTCGCAAAAAGAAGAACCACACTGCACCGGTCACCCAGGCGGAACCACGCTCTGCCATTTTCGACGTCATTGTCGAAGGTGCCCAAGAATGGCAAAGCAAGTTCAAGGAATTCATACGCGATACGACATGGGACCCAAAGCTGGGTTATCCCCTGGTGAAAGAGAAAGCTACTGCAAGGACCACCCAGGACAACAGGCTCCATACCGGGACGATTTTGGACAGCATAAATGAAAATCCAATCTCTTTCGACACTTACGACGACCTACACGGAGATGAGATTGCAAGCACAGGATTGGGATCGGGGGCTCTCGGAGGTGGGGATGAATTTAGCTCGGGCCAGGAGGCCTAGTATATGGTGCTCTAGCTACAGGGTATGGTGGTATAGAATAAGATGCTGTGGGAAAATAGTTTGGAGGATAATATTGTAGAGGAGACGGATAAGAAGGGATCGTCGGATTTGTCGGCCATATCTGTGCATAGTCCGGACGGGTGGGAATAAACCCCGGTGTGCTGATTGGTGTGGTAGGATATTGAGGGGTTTGATAGCCAACATGAGAGCGATAATATGGAGATGGCTGAGGGGTAGTCTGTGGCGTAACAATCGGACGAAGCGGTGTTGTGGCGGGTAGGGGTGGATGAGCCGAAGTTGGGTAGAATTGCGGACCCGTCCGTGAGACAGAACTGGGCTGTGGGTGACGAGATATAGGAGTATAATGTGAGTACGGAGTATATGGGGAGGAAAAAACATCAGCTGGCATGGCTGAAGCGGTAGAAGCCGGGGTCGGAAGGTTGTTCGCACGGTTTGATTGCTGGCGCGGAGTACGAGGATTGGCCCGAGGCGTGGACTGGCTGCTGTTGCGAGGCGTCGTAGGTGGTGTAAAGTTAGGCTGAGGTGGAACAGGGATAGAAGTACTCCCTGCACGCGTACGTTTGTGAGTTCGGCGTTGTGATTGTGGCGTCGCTGCGACGAAGATGGTACGCCAGTCACAAATGATCTCTGCGACGTCGCGAAAGTCTTCGTCTGTGCCAAAATCCCAATGCTTGACAACAGCAAGAATCTGCCTCTTTCCGATAGTGGCTTCGGATAAGAACTTGCCAGCAGAGGACATGTAAATCACTCATTGATCGGCGTTGAGTCGGCAACCTCGGCAGATACGTAGTCGGTGGAACCTCTAACTTCGGATCCTACCAAAGCCAACCACGAACAGCGGCGATTGCCCCTCAAAAAAGTTCGAATACTCCGATTACTGAGCACAAAAGTGTCTGAAAAGTACATTCCACGACCACGAAGAACTTCACAAACCACGTTCTTCAACCACGAATCAGCGGTAATCCACGTTCCACGGAGCGCGAGCACATAGGAGTTAGCTTCGTTCCGTCACCACATATTATTCAGTGATAAATACTGTCATAGTTCCAGATGGTGTCGAACGTAGACGTGGATGCTGTCGCAGTACAGGCGACGAATGGAACCTCCTGGCCCGTATAGCTGCGAAGCATCTCCAATTTCTTGTACTCCGGCCTAAACTCGTCACCCCATACATCGATGCAATGGGCCTCGTCGACGATGAGGGCGGTGATTCTGCCTCGGAATTTGGGATCTTTCCAGAGACGAATGAAGCTGTCGGAGCAAGCCATCTCGGGTGAGATGTATACGAGCTGTGCCGTCGTTCGAGCTTCCTTCCAGAGGCTGGCAGTTTTGGTGTTATCCTCGTTGATCATAATCGCGTTAATACCCTTTTTGCGAGCTTGGTCAACCTATTTTGGTGGGTTTAATCCCTCATAATCGAGTAGTGGACATGCAGGAACATACCTGATCCCGCTCTAGCGCTTTCAGTGGACTGATAACAATAACGACCTTCTTCTTTCCGCCGAGAACCGCCAATCCTTCGAAAATTAGACTCTTCCCATAGCCAGTGCCAGCCAGAAAGACACTGTCAAAGCCACGAAGAATTCTGCTGACGAGGTATATCTGCCAGAGTTCCGGAATGAAGGTAAGCGTGAGAAGCGCAATGAGCTGTGTCGAGATTTCTGCGTAGGAAAGTTTGGCAGGACTGGTGCCCTGCAACCGGGTCGCAGCCTTGCGTGAGCGGCGTCGTGGGGTAGCAGGAGACCGGGGAGCCGGCTGTGTGCGGCGTTTCCGGGGGGTCTGGGGCTGCGGCGTCGACATGGAGGGAGGTGCAAAAAAGTTAAGCGAATTAAGCGGCCATCCCCGAAAAGGAAAACGATCAAAAAGCGCGTCGCGATACGATTCGGTCTCGTTTGCGCGTTCCAGTCCAGGTGGGGCTCTGAAATTGTGGGAGAACAGTTTTTCATTGAAACTAAAGGATATTGTCTACTCAGATGTGCGAGCCGGGACCAGATAATGACGAAATGAGGATGTTAAAATGGGCTCTGAATTTTGAAGAAGGCCCACTTTGCACGCGTTCTGCGCCTTGCTCATACGCGCTATTCAAAATCCGAGCCGGCAGAAGTTTAAGTTGACTGGAAATGAACAGACTTTTTTGAAAACCCTAAGCATTTTACGCGGTATCTCGGGAAGGAGAGCGCGACGAAGGTCCTGCCCTTTTTCGTCATCTTGGCACAAGCCTCTTCCATTGTTTGACCCTAAACATCGCCCGCATCAACAAACATTGGAACGGCAGGCTTGATCCGAACCTAGACAAGCAGCAAGGTCTAGCAAAGGCGCGGTAGATGTGTAGCTATTGTTACAAGACAAAGACATCGCAGTCGCGTTGCGGACAGTTGCGGACTATGAAGTACTTCTGTAGGTGGGTCGTTAATCGATTTTCACCCAGCCTTTCACCTCCTCGTGTAGTATGCATCCCCAGCAAGCTGCCCCGCCACCGCAAAAGGATGGGGACTCCCCGTTCTGCGCCACGCTCGGTGTCGCTGGGTGTCGCGGTCTTTTTCCGCAACAGCCACGACGGCGTGCTCTTCCTCCCGCCGACGCGCCATACATTGCCACCGGACCCGACCCCGCATCCAGCAAGAGGACAACCGCTACTTCGGCGCCGCGGACCGTAAGCGCGTAAGCCCGCGTCCGGATCTTGCAGCGTAGTCGGCCCCTGCCCCGGCTGCGGCCCAAGCGTTGCTGCCCGGGCGTTACATTGTGGGGGGTTAGGGTGCCACGTCCGCGTCCGCGCGGCGGCGGCGGCAGTCTGCGTAGCAAGCCGTCCGCACTGGCCTCCTGGGGCTCAGCGGCTGCGCCTGCGTCCGAGCTTGAGCCTGAGCAGCAGGGGCGTGGGCACCGGATCCAAGATAGCCGAGATGCTGATGAAATCCACACTCCCCGCGAGGTCCTGCCCGCGCGCGACGTAGTACTGCGCCCACGTATGCGGGTCGTACACGTACGGCAGGCGCGCCTGCCGCACGGGTTGCTGCTGCCGCTTCACTGTGGCTGACGCGCGGGTTGTGCGCATGCGCTTGCTGAGTGGCGGGCTGCGGCTGCTGCTGGACAGACTGCACGGCGGGCTGGGACTGCGCCGCTACTCGTGTGCATGAGGTATGGTACTGCCTGCGCCTGAGCCTGCGCGGGATACGGCGTCCGTCGTTGCACCTGAGACAGCTGAGGCGGTGTCTGCCCTAGCGCAGGATACGGCGTAGGTCCCCGATACGGCGCAGGGTGGTACATCCCGCCCGAGTGCCGTGCGAAGCGGTCCCACATCATGCGCGCGCGGACGAAGGTCCCGTTCATCGACACAAAACCCACTGAGGGATCGATTCGTCAGTCAACTGATCAATAGCAGGGAAAGAAAAATACGCACCCCGCTTCCGGCTATACTTGTCAATAAGCTTGAGCTGAGCCGCAGCGCTACGCACGAGCGGTAGAGCACCTGCCAAGCTACCTATCGTCAGCGAGGACAAGCATAACGAGCGCAGTAAGAGCCATACGTGAATCTCGCCATCTTTCGTGCGAGTGACGTCCTTGCTCGGGTCGAGCGCACGAATCGTCCTGCACCCCCGTCTTCTCCCCCTCATTCTCGTGGCCGACGGCGGCGCAACGTCGAACACCGGGAGCAGCATCGAAAGCACCCCTTCCCCGTCCCCCGCCGCCGAAACGCCTCCGTCGGGAACGCAGCGTCGAGCGTCGAGCGCAGACGAAGGACCGGGAGCAGCGGTCAAAAGCACCCCTTCCCCCTCCCACGCCGCAAGCGCGCGCTGCACCTCGCGCACACCGCTTCGCGCCGACGGAGGGTGGACGGCGGAAATGGATGGCAGACGGCGGATAGTGTCCTCCACGGGCGGAGGGGGGACGCGGTGGGTGTATCTGATTTCGGAGGCCGCTCACAATCATCTCGAGCACGCCTCCTCGCGCCGACAGAGGGTGGACGGCGGATGCGGATGGCGAATGGTGGATGGTGTGATGCGCTCACGGGGACACGATTGCAGGCGCCTTCTCGCGCCCGCCGAACGGCAGCGGATGGCGTCGTCCGCGGGCGGGGCGGGGCGGGGCGGGGTGACAAAGGGGCTGTATACGATCGCGCACGCTGCCTCGCGCATGCCTTGTCGCGCGACGGCAGCGGACGGCGGAAGCGGACGGCGGAAGCAGGTGAGGAATGGTGTCGTCCTCCGCGGGCGGGGTCTGGGTGTGGTTGATCGTGGCGGGGTGTGTCAAGGATGGTGCGATGATCTGTTCCGTTGGGCACGATCGCGCACTCCCGCCGACAGAAGCCGGACGGCGGAAATGGATGGCGTCGTTTGCGGGCAGGGTCGCGGTGTATTTGTGATTTGCATTTGCTCATGCGGGGCCGATCGCGCACTGCTCCTCCTCGCGCCGCCGGCCGCAGGTGATGTAAGCAGGGTGTCGTAGGGCGGGGTTTGGGGCGGCCGTATCGTACGGGCAGCGGTCGCGACGATCACTCATCTCGCGCACGCCTTCTGGTGCCGGTGGATGGCAGAAGCAGGTAAGCAATGGCGCATGGTGGATGGTGTATGCCCGCAGGGCGTGGGCCTCGGGTGGGAGGGTTTATGAATCCAGTCTCACTGCGGCGCGGTCGCAGCCTCGCACCGGCAGAAGCGGACGGATGTCGGTCTTCCGCGGGCGGGGGCAGGGCGTCGGTTTGACGGCACGGATGTATTCGCCGGGTTGCTCACGGCCATTTCGCGCAAACTTCTTCCTCCTCCGCGCGCCGGCTGAAGCGACCGGGGGTTAGCGTCTCTCATCTGCGGGCGCGGCGGGCACGGCGCGAATCGAGTGGATTTGTAGTCTGAAGAAAGGGCGGAGTGAGTCAGGTGTTATGGGTATAGAAGGGAGAGAGAGAAAGTCGAAAGTCACGGAGACGCGCAAGTCACGAAGATGCGACGACCGAAAGATTGTAAGACTAGCGAGACGCGGCGAGACGCGGCGCGGCGGGGAAGGGAGAGATCCAGCCGTATCCACATCCACAGCCATCGTCCAAAAAATCGGAAAGAGAGAAAAGAAAAGAGCCGCGATGAAGGCAAGGGCGAGGGTGAGGGTGAGGGCGAGGAGGCACCGCCCGGCCTTCTCATCGTGCCTCCTCGGATCAAGCGCGCATCGCACGCGGACAAAAATACGTCCTCCTCAGTCCTCTCCCGCGGAGGCGAAGATAGAAAGATCGTGAAAAAGCGGGGAATAGAAAAATGGAAAGGAAATAGAAAGGAAAGAGGTGATATGCATAGCCATGTACGAAGAGAGAGAGAGATGGACAAGCGCGTCAAGAAAGCGAGGAGTGCGCCTTCACAGCCTCCAGCAGCCAGCCTCCTCCACCTCACCCCACATCCGTCGACAGCCACGATCCATCTCATCACCTCCACGAGTACTACGCCCGTTAACGATCCCGACATTCCGCCCCAAAGCGAGAAAAGCGAGTAACAAATTCGGCGAAGACGAAAAGGGACGAAAAGGGATGAAGCACGTCTCATCTCCAGCGTCCAACGTGCGCCAAGTAAACTCTCCCTCCCCTCCTCCGCCTTCCAGCGAAAGCAGCCGCAACTTGAAAGAAGAAAGTCGACAGAAGAAAATATGAGAGGAGACGGAATCCAAACCCCGCAAAGAAATCTCTCCCGAACACAAGCAGCACGCACGGCGCACCGACGTGATCGAGACGACTCCGCAGCCGTTCGCCCTCCGAGCCCGGCAAAGAAAAAAAAAGGATAGAAAGGTTGCGAGAAGGCCAAGGGAGGATCGCGTCGGGTGCTAGCCCACCACAAGCCGCGCGCGCGCGCACCCGCCCCAAAGTACCAATGCCGCGTCCTGGAAACCTCCCCCCGAGCGGTACGAAAACGCGCGAGCGTCCGAAAGGAAGCGACAAACCACGAGTAAAGAAGAAAAAGAGGAACCAAGAACTCACCCTCGCGTGAATAATCCACAGAGCCAGTGACCTAGACTTTGAAGGAGACGAGGGGGGCGGGCTGGGGACGAGGGTTAGCTAGCATTAGAAAGAGGGGAAGAAGGGATGGGAACTGAGCGCGATTCTGCACGTCGCAGACGCCGCGAGAGAGGATAGCACAGATGCGACGCAGGGAAGACTGGAATAGCATCCAAATCCCCGGTCCCCTAGCCGCGCCGCCGGCTACCAGCGCCCCACGAGTCGGCGAAGCACGCAAAGCCGCAGTTCGGTCCCAGCAGACGAGTGGCAGTCGGTGCTGCCGCCAGCAGCCAAATTCCCACCCGCACGGATCCAATCGCACCCATCGCGCACCCCGCACGCGCAAAAAAAGCGAGTCCGAACAGCAAAACCGCACTCGCCCAATCCATGAGTAACCGCGCTCTCCAGTCCATGCCCTATTCAACGCGACTCGATCCAAGAATGCATCAGGTCTTCCCAAGCGCCTCCTCAGAGTCAGTACTTGGCGCATGTCCGGTGGAGGGTAGAAGAGCAGGAGAGCAGAGTTCGGGGTTGTTTTGGCCTGGTAGTCATCAAGGTTCAGAGACGGTTGTTGAATGCGCCGCCGAGTATGCTCAGCCGACCGGGCTGTTGCGGGACAAGACAGACAGAAATTGCTCGACGTAACACGTTGCTGGACGGCATGTGACATGCGTGACATCAAATCTTGCTCTCCTCCACCACACCGAATCATTCGCACTTGAGCAATTGGATTCAAATAGGATCGCGCCATGGATGTCTCCCTTCATTTATCGATGAGGAGCGTGCTTTTTTCTGGGTGGATTAGATCTAGACTGGCCGAAAACCATCTCCTCGCTCAAGTTGCTCAGGATCTTCCTGCTTCAAGTTTGCTTCAAGTTTCCTTCCGGCTTTCTGTGAGCTCTCTCGGCACTCGATCACTTTCCTCGAGCTCCCGGAGCCCCGATATCTTCGCCTCCCTAGACTCAAATTCAACCCCAGCCGCCCGACGGGCTCCGTTTGCGCGTTTTACGCGCGCCATCCTTCTCGACTCTCAAGCGAGTGGATTCTTCTTCTTTGCCATAAGCCTATCATGCGATCCGACGATTGTGATCAACTGGGGACGAGACTGAGTCTGTATTATACACAGCCAAAAAATTCAGCAACGACATCAATTGCGCAGTGCAAGACTAGACTCGGGGTCAATCCGCCGCAGCTTTCAAAACTACAACAGGCACTTCGAGAGCGATGCGCACGGAACAATGAGACAGGAAGATCAAGGGAAAATGCGACTGATTATGAGACCCGGGGACCCAAAAACTGAATGACCAAGGCTCAAAAAGCACGTCGCGAACAATTGTACGTGACTCAGCCAATTCACAGATCGACAAACGAACGGCGAAACAAAAAAATTGCCGAGTGGCTCGCCCAAGAGGGAAAAGGAATTCTAACGAATCCAGGGTCCTCGGTGGGAGTCGAACCCACCGCGTCCACAGAATCGTATTTATGAAGGCTACACGAAGTGGAGGATCTACCGACTGATCCACGAGGACATTGTTAACGTGTAACTCGGGCAAATTCTGTCAATGGCAGACTTGGGTTCTTCGCACATCCCTCACCATCCTCGGTAAAATTATTAATATTTGAGAGCGAGAGAACGTTTCGGCGGGATGAATCGGCATCGTTATGATTTATCCGGACTGAGCTAAGATGTTATATCCTCGGGGTCGAACTGACACCGTTGAAAAGCGGGCCCGGGGTAGGGCCGACGAGCGGCAGAGCCCGTTCCCTAGTTCACCCATCCTCGTCCTGTAATCAATAGTTCAACTAGCAAAGTTTTCTGGAATGATACAAACCCTCAAGCTGTTTCTCTGTTCAAGTTCCACAAGGATTCTGCGAGACTGTAATCATCGAGTGCCGTTCAAACTGGATGGTGAGATTGTAATGAGAGTTAGGCGATTTTCGCAGCCCAGCTCATGACTTCTAACTGGACAAAGAGAAAAAGTTCTCAGCATACTGGTAGGTAAAGATATAGCGAGTTGTTTAATTCCACATACATAGTCCCTTCACTGTAGTCTGTAGCTGGCTGAGATGAAACTTACACCTGCCGCAAGGTCAAATTGTAATCAAGGACACAACAGCACAGGAGGCTACAACTTGGGTTCATTTTGGGGCTAATTGCTTAGCCAGAGAATATTTCAACCTCTCAGGCCGCCGCCGAGAACTGCTCAACGAAGCCAACAAAGGTACCGAACGGCCCATCCGCCATAAAGTCAAGGTTCAAGTCATGCCCGCTCCCCGGCGCGACTACAACAGCAAAACTCTTCGCAGCAGGCCACACAGCGCGTTCCTTCGCCGTCAACGCCGCAACATCGTCACACCGCCCCGTCCCAGCGCAAAACAGCTGGTCCTCGGACCCCACAACCTTCCCCACCGGCCCCGCGAACTGCGCGGGCAGCGATGACGTTTGACCCTGTGTAAGCGTGGCCATCGGCCCCACGTCCTTCGTGAAATTGTCGAACACCATCATGCGCGGGGAGAAAGAGGCGGGATTGGCGGGGTAGAAGAGGGAGCGGTTGCTCGTGGTGACGTACGCGGGGTCGAGCGCGCCCCAGCGCAACGGGGTGTCGTCGCGTGCGGGGGTGAGGGGGAGGGCGGGGGGCGAGCCGGGCTCGTTGATGAGCAGCCCTGTGAGGACGAGGCCGTCAAAGGGCGACTGCACACCCTCGACGATGGCGCCGAAAGTCAACATGGCTGACCCGGCGCTGTGACCTATCCCAATGACCTTTTTGAAGGGCTGGACTCCAGGGATGATAGACGATTTTTTCAGTTGACGGGCGACCTCGGAGAGCACGCCGGAACTCGTGGGGTATTGCACGTCCGACGCATTGACAGGCCGTGAGCTCAGCCCGACACCAAGGCAATCGACGGCAAGGGACGATAAACCACGCTCACACGAGAACGCGGCGTATGAATAGTTCTGGAACTCCTCCACCGGCGGAGACCAATATTGGCGATTGTACGTGACTCCGTGCACGAGAAGCTGAATGACATCTAAAGATATTTATCCGAAGTCTGAGTCGGGAAAGGGGATGCTGACTCACCGGAATTGTTGGAAGACACAGCTGCTGGCCGGCAGAAGGTCCCAGAGATGTTGAACGTGTCGTCTATCCGGCGCAGACTGCTTTCGTTGCTGTTGAGACCAGCGAATGGATCCGTGGGATCTTTTGGAACGAGGACGTCGACGTGAACCGGGATAACGACTGAAGAACAGCTGCAGGAAGCACCGGACACCGCAGAAATGAGGAAGAGCTGAAATGATAGCGATAGAGCGAATAGCAACATGTTTGAAGCGGCGCTCATCTGTCAATGTAAGCTGCGTCTTTATAACACTGAGCATGAGAAAGCGCCCCTTGATTAGTTCTGCACGAGGTCGTACAGCGCTGATTCATCGCGGGTTGCATTAGTCCCACTCCGGAGAGGAAAGGCCGGTCAAATTCCACCCCTACAGCAAGGTCTGAAGATGTCATAGCAGGATCAGAAGGTCAGAACCGTCCAACTTGATGGTGGCGACCAACTACGATGTCATGCGAGAGGAACTCTGCCGCAAGGGTTGATTGGTCGAGCTGCGAACCCAGAACAGAATCCTCTCGTCCGCAGTCCATATGGCAAAAGCTCAGGTCAGAAAAAAGAATGGGGGCGATGCATATCATACTCTGTAACAGCGGATAACCAACTCAGAGCAGAAGAGTAAGCGAGGATTCCATTCAAATGATACAAATTGTGGGGGTTGTTAGTCTTGGGAATTTCGTGTTTGCTGAGCGCTTGACACAAGGCTCGCGACAAACCCAATTCGCGGGAAATGGCAGCGTATACCCTTCGAGTTCTCGATGACGAACTCCTCCTTGTTCAATGCGACGAGCGTCCCAGCGGTTGCGAATTCCGGGCCTGCGAGACATATCACAGAAGTGAACATCATGAGCAGAGAGCGACGAACCAGAATCATCCCGGCCGACCGCGACCTGATCACCAGATTTCAAGCCGAGGCGGTCACCTTCGCGCACATCGAAGCCAACGACACTATACGGCTCGGAGGGTGCGCCTGCGATGCGCGCGGCGGCGTCTTCGCCGGAGAGTTCGGTGATAGAGGCTTGGGCCTCTCTGAGCTTCTCCAAATGGGCGGTCATGCGCGCGAGCCACTGAGCCACGAGTGAGGATAAGACAAGACACTGAAAGTGCGTACTGCGGCATACCTTCAACAACTTAGGAACCGCGCCAGCCTCAAAAAGCGGCTCCGCGGCTGGTATGTGTTTGATCCACACCAGCACAAAGTGTACAGAGATGTCTGCGAGGGAGGGCAGCTCCGTGTCGAATAGCCATTCCCGACCGTCGGATAACTGGAAAAAAAGCTCAAGGTCCGCGGTGTAAGATCAAAACGCAGGATAACTCACTTGGTCCTCTATCACGGCCTATTTTAAATGGTTAACCATCACAGCGCGGGGCTTTAATGCAGGATGGGCTGACAAAGTGGGTCGACAGCGCGCTGAGGCTTTTTGGACGACCTGCGGCCATCGCCTCAAAGTTGATATGCCCACCTAGAAGCTGTTGGTTTTCCCGTTAGGTAGCCAAAGAAAAAAACGCGAGCGCGGGAACCAACCGTCTCCCTGTCTTTGACAAATTCCGGCGGGAAACTCGCAAAGTCGAGTACCCGCACGCCTAGAAAGAAGACCACCGTCTCGGCCCAATGCTTCGTGAACATCTGGATTAAGCCCGCATCGGCACGCCCTCCCCCTTTTCGGTTGGGGAAAAGCGTCCCGTAGCCAGCTGACGCGGGGAAGCCTCTCTCGAGGGCGGAAGTGATGAGACTGCGGGATATAAGTGACCATCTTCGTGGTGGACGATAGATTACTCGGTGCGCACCCCGTATCACAATAGAGATCATTGCCGATGGCTAATACTGGGATTCGCCGGTACTTGACATCGAGCATGTCCGTAATTTCTGGCCGGGGGAGGATCCTCCCAACCTACAAGGATCAAAATCGTTCAAGCTGTTATCAAGGCTGTTATGTTTCACTCACATTAACTTTCTCGTGCGGGATGTTTTTGAGGAGCAGAACATGGTCGATCTAGAATCGTTGCTGGTGAGGGGCGCAGTGGTAAACACGAACGGAGGATCGGATACCTTGTGGCTGAAGGGCGACGCATCGTAGCTAGCCCTTTCTCAAGTCGTGCGGGTGAAGAGGTGAATAGGGCTCACCGATAGAGGATTACAGACATGTTTGTGGCGGAAGAGAACCCACCTCGGTGACATTTTTCAGGAAGAAGCTGCCGGGAGTCGCGTCAGCACGTTGCCGGGCTTCTGACTCGGAGCGGCTATTTGCGGCAGATCATGGTCTCGGAGTAGCTCGGAGTGGACCGGTCCTGGCGGTCCGAGTTCCCACACAACCAAATGCGGTAACGTGGTGTTGATTTTGTTCTCTTCCAGTTTCCAGGTTGTTCAACCGGATTGAAACTACTGAAATGGCAAGTGACGCCGTTTGACTATCTTACGCGTGCACATTGAGCTCCAAGTTCTCCGTCGGTCATGAAGCAGGTTGGCCTGAGGCGTTCTTCGCCCGTTGGCATGCATGAACTAACTAGTTGTGGCATTTTAATTCAGGCACAGAAATGTATGCCCTCCGTTTTCCCGCCAGCCTCGACAAAGTATCACTCCGCAGCTCACCCAGTCCGATGTATCTAACCATGCTACTCCATATAAGTACCGTTGCGGCGCGACTGATTTCACGAATCATCGGACATAGCCTCCTCAGTTGAACTCCGTTCGGTTAGCGTAGCTGTGTCTCGCAACGGGTGTACTATGAGCCATCGGATAATTACCGGTCAAGCGGGATATACATACAAGATGTGCCGCCGCTTCGCTTCGGCATCCGGGCGGAGAGTTCATGCCAACCTGATGCGAGGTGTAATATCAGGTTGGCATGAACTCTTATTTATCTATATTCACAGAGCGACTGCCACTACCGAGAAAATGACTTCTGTTCGCGTCTAAGAACCGCCTGAGCCCCAGAGCATCCGGGAGGCTAGCATCAAGTTCTGGAATGATAGCGAAAGCAAAACCGGAAAGATTTCAACCGAAGCCGCACATTTATTCGAAAGAATCCCGAGTGAAGCTGATACACGGTTTTGTGGTTGGCAGACGCATGCCGCTTGAGCAGAACGATGATTCAGACACAGTTCTGACTCGGGAGCACCTCGAAAGTAAACACATCCGGCCAGCTCCAACGCGTAAGCAAAGACACCGGCTTGAGTGACGAAGCATCTCAGCAAGAACGAACCAGATGCCTAAGAACGCAAAAAAGTGAGAGCTGCCGCGGTTTGTAGTCGGAATGGCGAGGTGAATACAGGAAGAGAAGATGTGGTCGGTGTCAGTGATGCTGTCCTTGCTGCCATTTATGTACTCTTGAAATCGCTTGCAGGGAGAAGCGCCGGATCGAGAATGAAGAGTGAGTGTTCATGAGTGGACTGGTGCTGAACCAGGGCAGGATTGATGAATGCTTGACAACCCAAGATCCCTTGTAGAATTGAGCCAAAAAGCGAAGACACGGGAGACAGATCGCAAAGCAGTGCATTCGCAGCTGGCGGCGGTTGACCTTTGCAGGATTTGCCGTGCATATCGGAACTGAGGAGGCACTTCAGATGAGCCAGAGCCACGGGTTGAAATTATTTTGTCACGCGGATTCGGAAGTGGGTCAAGAGCTTTGCGATTGCTGCGGGATTAATTGGCGAGGGAAAGTGGGCATTGGGAGGAGGGGAGGGCGAAAGGCACGACCTCCTTTTATGCTGGAGAATATTCGGGGAAAATGCGCAATCCGTGCTGCGCTCAACTGCGAAAAGGTCAGATGTTGTACAACCTCTTTGGGAACACCAGGCTCATCGTCCGCACTGCCCCCTCCTTTGCTGCGAGTTCGAAACTGCGTACGGTCAGCTGTGTGCCCGAAACGGGGGTGCCGTTGGGGTGCCGTGCAAAATTAACGCGGTTCAAAATTTAATGCATGGCGTGGCCACTCGGCAGAGCGCGGGCATGCCGCAGCGAAAGAGAACCAACTTCAGAGAGACCCCATCAATCCCCCGTGCACCACTACGGATGGAGTAAATGAGCCTGCGCTCCAACAGCGAGAGCAGAGGAGTATATACTAAACACAACACACACACACCTTCAGGGGACACAACACATTCGGTTTGGACGCAACACCCTCAAATCAAACGCGACACATTCGCATGAATGTGTAGCCTCTCAGCCGGCAACCGACACTTGCCTGATTGAGCAATGTGTCGCCTCTGTTGGCAGTGTCGGCAACAGCACTGGCCCCTTTCGGAAAGTGACACGTGCAGCTCTCACTTTTTTTCTCTTCCTGACCACCACCACCGCGCGCGCCTTCGTCGTCGGACAGCGCATCAAGATGTCGCGCGGCCCCTCCAGTGACTCCCCCGGCGTCGACCGTGGCTTCGTCGACAGCCTTCCCGCATGGCAGCCGATGGGTTTCCGGGGTCATCATGGTCATGTACCGTACGTGTCCAGCACAAGTTCAGCATCGTGTATCGAGCTTTCCTCCCCACATTCCAGAGGCCCACCCCCACCCGATCTCTGCGCTGTTCCAGGTCGAGGACGCGTCGAAATGCCTTTCAGATGCTCCTCCGACTCCCCCAACGATGAGAAGCTGCTTGGGTCCCCGCGCCGCGGATTCTCTCCAGCGCACATCAAGGTTGAGGAGGGTGCTGCCGCTGAAGCTGCGACGAGTCTTTTGGCCTCTACCAACACTGCGAGCCCTGTTCAGACTGAAGAATCACGCGAGGTGCGGGAAGTCTTCTCTGATTCGGAGTTCGACGAGTCCCGCCGCGGGGACGAGCTGGGTATAGGTGAGTACACAGTGTTGCATCCCTCATCCAGTCTAATACCAGCCCCTCTCTATTTCCAGTGTCTGATACTCCCAGCGAGGACTCGGAACCGGCCACTAGTAAGTCAGGTTCACATTTTATTGAGCCCTGACAAACCTGTTGCCAAGATGTTGACGACGGCCAGTCAGCGGACAAGTCTGTCGCCTCCAACCGCTGCGTCTCAAACGGTGATATTCCCATTGCCATGACCTTCGACATGGGGTCCGCACAGGCTCGCGCAGCTTCACGCTCTCTGTCCAAGTCGAACGGCCCGGACTACATGTCAGTTAAACTTTGCTCAACGCATGTGAAACGGTGATTGTGTTCGTTTCGCCGAATCACAAAGCGCTCACATCTTTCTCTAGGATAATTCGATGAGTTTCCGGCCTACAACATGTTCCGCAGATCGATATGAATTCAACACATTGACTTTTTATTTTATTTTATTTTATTTTGCACTCCACGCGCTCCAATGGAATATTCTTTCTTTGATTTTGCACATGTCGCTGGGGCAAAGTGAAAGTGCCGCCCAGTGCCGCAAAGTGCCGCCCTTGAGCCGCAGGGGCGGCAGTTGGGCGGCAGTTGTCCAAAACTTTATGTTGCTTTGGTTGTATGAAGCCTTGGAACATTCAATTCATTAATTAGATGCGAGACTGTGTCGAATCAAGAGCATATAACCCCGAAAATGCCGTGGGTTGAAGACTTCGACACGAAAATTGTACACTAAGGGGCGGCACAAGGGCGGCACATACTCATTTGGGGGCGGCGGGGGCGGCATTGCGGGCGGCAGTGGGGCGGCAGTGGGGCGGTACAGCAGGCGGCACTTTTTTTTGGAGGGGCGGCACTCCCGATTTTGGGGGCGGCACTTTACCCGTGACTTGTGACCAATGTGACAAGGGGCGGCACTTTTAAGCGGCACTCGGCGGCCGCACATTTTTACAGTTCACATTCCAGCTCGACGGGATCTGTTCGAGTCAGTCAATGACCCAGTCAAAATTGAAATGAAACGGGCCAAAAACGATTGCCTGCCAAACAGCTCGAACTAAATCAACGAGAGCGAGGACCACATATCGTAAAGCAGTCTGAATGAGGCTTCGTACCAGTGTGAAAGCTCGGGAAGATACTTTGGATTGGCAAGTACATGTTGTTACATGTCTGGCTGCTATTCTGGAGGCTCAGGATTGATACAGGTACTGTCTGGAATCAAATTATCAAAGCAGTTCAAATCGAACATTGGCGCATAAATGATCCCCGGAGTATGTTCTACCCATTACCACCAGTCAGTGCATGTCAGTGACATCAAGGGTATCGAATTGGATACAAAAAAAAACAAATCTTAATGTCCAACCAGGGTCGTTTCGCGGTGTCCGCCAGCGGGATTGGCCTTTTTTTTTTTTTTCAACGAGTTGACTTGAAACAAGAAATGAGCCGCCCCTTCTTCATCCTTGATACTTTATAGCTTACTTAGCATCAGTTCCCGCGTCAATCTCAAAACTGAGTTCACAACCTTTGACTTTTTCGGCCCCCAGTTCACCGCATAGTGGCTGTGTTGCCGCTCGAATCGACGCCACCCGGTGTTTGCAGAAGCCAGAGGAGGATCAATGAGAGGAAGAAGTGGTTTGTACCGTTGAATGTAGTCCAAATTTGCCCTTGAGAGTTGAACATCAAACCATTGCAACACTGCCATTAGTTGCACAGGCGCCGGTCCCGGGGGTGGGACTCCACAGACTGGAAGGAGATCGATGGACCAGCTGGCGGCAGTCATTCCAGTGGGCGGCAGCGTGACAGAAACTGCCGCCCCAAAAAGCGCTTGGGGGCGGCACTTATTTCCGCAGGGGCGGCACTGGGCGGCTGCGGGCGGCTCCAGGCGGCGCGGGGCGGCACTTTCACCGTGCCCCATGTCGCTGCAGCCGCCCGTCCTGATGCACCGTGCTCGCATATGATACACCGCTAGCTTTTGGTACCAGAGCGTAGGTCGGATGGTTGAGTGCTAACCAGGCCGTGGAGATCCAACATAAGTTGAGTTTGTCTTGAGTTCGTCTCCCGTTCGATCCCTTCTTCCCTCCCATTCCCTTTGGATCTAGTACTTAATGTCTTAAAGAAAATTTGGTGGATTAAGACATCTTCTCGTGCAGCCGATGCATCACCGATTTCAAAAAAGCCGCCCTCGCGGTACGTCGATTGTGCTACTTTGCCAGTCACACTGTGCTCACGCGAACCACATGTGCCGAGAAACAAGTCTTTGGGGATATACTTCATGCTACTACTCTATATTGAATAAATAGCCTTGTTCCTGCCTCTACCTATGCAGTCGGGACCTCCGATGATGCGCCGCTTTCGATGATGCGCCGCTTTCGTTGATAAGGGTCCCAGTCGAATGTGTTGTGCTTGCGGAGAAAGGCGACACATTCACGCAAATGTGTCCGGTGTGAATTGAATGTGTAGGGTGTCAGCCGAATGTGTTGCCTGTGGCGAAGGTGTGTGTGTGTTGCTTTTGGTGTATCCCGAGAGCAGAGGGCATAAAATGGAGATGCATCTAGATGGAGTAAGCGCACAGCTTACGAGCCATCTCATTAAAGAACGGTTAATTAATACGGGTGCACGCATGGTACGTGGCTCGTTAGATGATCTCCCACGGCTTTTCCCATGCTAAACATCGGGCCGGCCTAGCCCCATCATGGCACTATCATCATCATGTCATGCCAGTGGCGCACCGCTGCACTATGATAATGCCGAGCGACATCTGAGGCTCGCGAGCTAGCGTCAATATATATATATATATATCTTCCGCGGAATTCGAGATGCTGAACACCGTGGACAGACAGAGTCTTACTTAATCCGAGCACAACTTGTTTGGCTATTACCCACAGGAGTCACTGTCTCGGCACATTTTTTGGGCTGGCAGTGTATTCCATTCCTGAGTATCGGAATGAACCACCAGGAACCACCGCACCGGGTCCTAATTTATTTTGGCCATGGGGTTAACGGCTTTACCTTGCGGGGAACCGATACGAGGGGCAATGCAAATTATACATAGCAGGGCTCAGGAAGTGCCGCGGCGGCCTAACAGCGAAAAAAAACCGGGCACGGTGAAAGTGCCGCCCCGCGCCGCCTGGAGCCGCCCCTGCGGAAATAAGTGCCGCCCCCAAGTACTTTTTGGGGCGGCACTTTCTGTCACGCTGCCGCCCACTGGAATGACTGCCGCCAGCTGGTCCATCGATCTCCTTCCAGGCTGTGGAGTCCCACCCCCGGGACCGGCGCCTGCGCAACTAATGGCAGTGTTGCAATGGTTTGATGTTCAACTCTCAGAGTCTCAAGGGCAAATTTGGACTACATTCAATGGTACAAACCACTTCTTCCTCTCATTGATCCTCCTCTGGCTTCTGCAAACACCGGGTGGCGTCGATTCGAGCGGCAACACAGCCACTATGCGGCGAACTGGGGCCGAAAAAGTCAAAGGTTGTGAACTCAGTTTTGAGATTGACGCGGGAACTGATGCTAAGTAAGCTATAAAATATCAAGGATGAAGAAGGGGCGGCTCATTTCTTGTTTCAAGTCAACTCGTTGAAAAAAAAAAAGGGCCAATCCCGCTGGCGGACACCGCGAAACGACCCTGGTTGGACATTAAGATTTGTTTTTTCTGTATCTAATTCGATACCCTTGATGTCACTGACATGCACTGACTGGTGGTAATGGTCAGAACATACCCCAGGGATCATTTATGCGCCAATGTTCGATTTGAACTGCTTTGATAATTTGAGTCCAGACAGTACCTGTATCAATCCTGAGCCTCCAGAATAGCAGCCAGACATGTAACAACATGTACTTGCCAATCCAAAGTATCTTCCCGAGCTTTCACACTGGTACGAAGCCTCATTCAGACTGCTTTACGATATGTGGTCCTCGCTCTCGTTGATTTAGTTCGAGCTGTTTGGCAGGCAATCGTTTTTGGCCCGTTTCATTTCAATTTTGACTGGGTCATTGACTGACTCGAACAGATCCCGTCGAGCTGGAATGTGAACTGTAAAAATGTGCGGCCGCCAAGTGCCGCTTAAAAGTGCCGCCCCTTGTCACAGTGGTCACAAGTCACGGGTAAAGTGCCGCCCCCAAAATCGGGAGTGCCGCCCCTCCAAAAAAAAGTGCCGCCTGCTGTACCGCCCCACCGCCGCCCCACTGCCGCCCGCAATGCCGCCCCCCGCCGCCCCCAAATGACTATGTGCCGCCCTTGTGCCGCCCCTTAGTGTACAATTTTCGTGTCAAAGTCTTCAACCCACGGCATTTTCGGGGTTATATGCTCTTGATTCGACACAGTCTCGCATCTAATTACCGAATTGAATGTTCCAAGGCTTCATACAATCAAAGCAACATAAAGTTTTGGACAACTGCTGCCCAACTGCCGCCCCTGCGGCTCAGGGCGGCACTGGGCGGCACTGGGCGGCACTTTCACTTTGCCCAAAAAAACCGCCTGGGGAGCAAAAATCGATGATTTTTTGGAACATCTTCGTCCGAAGGTGCATAAATCAGCCCCCTGACCGCAAAACTCATAGCATAAATCAACCCGCATGTGAGCGGACGGGACCAAAAGGTAGTGACCGGGGGCCTGAACCACCGCAGATCGCAATCTATTTTCGCCATGAGGTTGACGGCTTTACCTTGCGGGGAACCGATACGAGGGGCAATGCAAATTAAGTCATCAACCGCAGTCCCCGCACGACCAGTGGTATAAAATAGCTGCTTACACATGTCAGATCGGTGTATATCCAACATGCCACCGTTTCCGCTCTCGCAAATGTTACAAATACTTATTGCTTCTCTTGGTTGGAGCCGGGGAGGCCTGCAGCTGTTCACCGGTCGTTATTCCGGTTCATGTCGACGTTCTCGTTCCAATGGACCCAACGGATATTTTCGGTGGGCTCAAGAGCAACGCGAGCAGCCTGCGCCGGGTAGGTGCCACCTACGATATCTTCGGGACTTTCTGTCAGCCAGACGCTGTGTCTGCCGAGAAATCAGGTAAGTCTCGGTCTAGTTTGGAAAACTTCCAAATCATAGCCTAGTCAGATACCGTGCAGCTCCTTGTCCATGGGTTTACATATACGGGCCAATATTGGTCGCCTACCGGTCGCAGAGTTCCGGAACTATTCATACGCGGCGTTCTCATGCGACCATGGGCTATCTTCCCTTGCCGTCGATTCGCTGGGGGTTGGGTTGAATTCGCGGCCGATGAATGCGTCGGACGTGCAATACCCCACTAGCTCGGGGGCGCTCTCCGAAGTTGCGCGCCACCTCAAGAACGCGTCTATCGTCCCTGGAGTCCAGCCCTTCAAGAAGGTCATTGGAGTAGGCCACAGCGCCGGGTCGGCCATGTTGAACTTTGGTGCCATCGTCGAGGGTTCACAGTCACCATTCAACGGCCTCATCTTGACGGGTGCACTCACTGTGGAGCCGGGCACGGCTCCTGTGCTTCCCCCCTCCCTCCGGCGCGGGACGATACCCCGCTCCGTTGGGCTCCATCGACCCGTTATATATTACGAGCAGCGACCGCACACTCCTCTACCCTCCGAATGCGAGCGCATTTTCCCCGCGCATGATGGTCTATGACGACTTGACCAAGGACGTCGGGTCCATGCCCACGGTCTCCCAGATAACCATAACGTCGTTAGCGGCGCACTACACCGGGCCTGTGGCGAAGGTGGTTGGTTCCGAGGACCAGACGTTTTGTGCCGGAACTGATCGATGTCTCGACCTCGGGGGGTTGATTTCAGCCGAGCGTATTGGGTGGCCCAAGGCAAAAAGCTCGACGTTATTGTGGCTCATGGAAGCGGACATTCTCTGAATCGACTTTATGGCGAATGGGCCGTTTACTATATTCGTTGACTTGGTGATGAATTTCTCTCGGTTCTGAAGTACTTACTGGTGATCTATCCTTGGTTTAAATCATCTTGCAGATGTGTGGTATCGTATGATATATTATTGTTTCCTACTCTATCACTAAAACATAGACACTTGAAGAAGAAAATCACAACAAGCGAAGGAAACAGCTGTAATTTTCTGAGTTGTTGGGTCCAAACTCAGTGCATGCACTCTCGCGAGACAATCACGTTGGCTTCAATAGCCATCTGCCGTGATCGACCGCCCGCTTAAATCATATGCAACATGCGATGAGATCAGGCAGGCTGGTAGCTAGGACAGATGATAGAGAGTCCAGTATAAAGAGAGCTTCATGCAGTTGAGATAATTTCCGCCACAATTTCACATCGAACAGCCAGCTTGAGCCTGCGTTTTGGCTGGGTTCACCATTGGATCAGATGTGCTAGCAGCGATCATCATACTCTTATATGGCGCTCCCGAACTAGCGTCAAGATATGTGTGCGGCAGAGAAGCGATAACATCATTGAATCACTGACCCAATCAGCTGATAGACTCGGCAACTCGGCGATGCGCAGCATTTGCCCCTCTTGCTCTTGATCACCTCGAACTTCAAATATGTTTTACCACCTTCAGTGCGCCTCAACAGACACACTGAATGCAAACACGGCGGACAATCAACTGTCACCTGCCAAAAAGTTGTCGTGGTCACCTTACCGACACATGAACTGTCACCTTGCAAAAGCAAAGCCACTTACTCCTTTAGTGTTAATTCGCGGCCACGAGGCAGCCTCGTGGTTTCCCTTATTTTATTTATTTTTGTAGAAAACAAAGGTTTTTGACAAGTCCCTCAATTTGCCAGGAAGTACATAGACAAAGATAAGCACAAGGGTTGCTAAGACAATAATACAAGGATATGGATAAGGCTTAGCGGTCAATTACGACTAAGTACATAATGTACATTTGAGACTGAAAATTAACAACGCACAAACCGATGCTACAACGCAGCAGGGGCAATAGGGTATGTAAAAAGTAGAGTAGCCTGGCAGTTTATGAGCATAGAATCAAGTCGTAGAAGTCTCCGTCGATGTCCGGGTGGGGCAATGTCTCCCGATCCATCTGCTCGCCGCTAGCGAGCAGGACGTCGACGACCCGCGAGTCGACGGCGGCAAGGCCGCGGATCAAGTCAAGAAACATATATTCATGGTGAGCGACGTCGCACGCGCACTCAAAACGCATGTGCAAGCCACCGTGCTTGAAGCGGTGCAGGTGAACAAATCCCTCTGGAAAGTTAAGCGTCTCAGAAAATAGGACCTGGAGGAGAGGTAAGGAACATACCAACAAAGCAACACCGCACGATCTGGAAAATCTTCTCGCAGACGGCAAGACCAAGGCCGCAAAGAACCACTAACGACATGTAGCCCCTCCCTTTGGCGAGCGCAATCCTGGCTACTTCCAAGAGGTCAGTTCATGTCTTCTGCTTGTCGCACCCAATATTCTTTTGCTAAAAAATTCTCCAGGTACCCAAAGGAATGCCGATTCAGTACTATTCACCCAACTGGTTCAACAATCGACCTCCCCAGGCGCGGCGCAAACTCAAGCTGTGATGGCGTTGAAGAAAACTATGTAGAAACTAAGCCACATTGAGATAAAATATTTTTATCTTGTCAATCCCTTATAACCATACCGCGGCATGTGCAGTTCAAGTTTCAGAGCAATCCGTTGCGAACTGAAGGACTAGATAGCTTTTTGGTCGGTTTGATGCGGCCAAACTCGAGAAAAGCACTGATCGGGACACCAAAAGAGTCCTCCAATTCTTACTCAAATCGTCCCAAACTTGGAAGGCACATGCCGCGGTATGGTTAGAAGGGATTGATAAGATAGAATATTTTATTTCAATGTGGCTCAGTTTCTACATAGTTTTCTCACACCTGGATGCATATGGACGCGGCCTGCGGCCTAGTTTACTTAGAATGTGCGGCTAACCCTATTAATTTGTTTTTCTCCCCACTTTTGCGCAAATCGAAGAAGCTGTCAAAAAAACTTTGCTGTCGTACCCGAAAGGAAATGCCGCTAAACACGAGGCTGGCCGCGGCCACAATCAGTCCTAAAGGGGTACGCGGCTCGGATTTAGCAAGGTGACAGTTCAGGTACGGATTAGGTGACCACTGCAACCGGTTTCGCAGGTGACGGTTGATTGTCCGCCGTGAAAGAGTAGGGGCTCGCGCGCTGGTCCAATTGCAGTGTTTGGGATTAGTTTGGGATGCACCGGCGTTCGGCGTTCTGATTGGATCCGGGTGTTCCGGCTTGATCTGTGGCGAACGCTTGCCGTTCTCCGTTCCATTTGCTTTTAAATTTCCCATATTGGTGGATCTCAGGCCTCGCCCCGACGCCCTTCGTTACGTCTATCCGAACGGAGCGTATTCAATGTTTGGGATACTTACGGATAATATGCAGTCGCTTGGATACGCATTAGCGACACGTGCATCGACGATAAGCGATCATCGCAGTGCGACAGTTCCGCGTTGGTTCCGCGCAGTTCCGCAAGTCGCTGCTTCATCTTGAGCTCAAGGCTTGGTACTTCCAGGTGCAATTTTCGATGGTCGAAAGACATGACCATGTCTCAGGTCTGGCTTTTAAATTTAAGAATTGCTTCAGGCCCGGGTGAGTAACTGTGACCGGTGTCAACTAGACTGGTAACCAGCCTGTCTATGGAGAAGAACTGTCGATAGACAGACTGGTCGATCTGGGCTTGAATTTCCATGATGCGCGGCGGCACAGCCTATTGCTTCCGAAAGTCACGTTTGATGCCCCGGAGATAACCGACACCGTCAAAAAATGAAGGTTTTGAAGAGACCGGCAATGCCCGGGGCATCAAACGTGACTTCCTTGTTGCTTTCTTGACGTCATCACCCTTTGGAAGCGGTGCCGCCGCGCATGATCCAAATTCAAGACCAGATCGACCGGTCTGTCTATCGACAGTTTGCTCCATAGACAGAACGGTTACCGGTCTAGGTGTCAACAGTTTTGCTTGGTAGTCCATCACCTGCATCACACAGCCTCAGGCCTCAGGCTTGATTGTGGCACCTGATCACGTAACGGTGGCTTCGAGTTCTTCCCTCCCTCGACCTCCAGCCCCCAGGTTACACTCGAATGGCCGAATTCATTGGATTCTTGTCCAGCGTCGCCGGCCTCGTCGCCCTAGCCAGCCAGATCACCCAGATCAGCTATGGCTATGTGTCCGATGTGCGCGACGCGAGACGCGCGCGCGGTCAATACTTCACAGAGCTTTCCGCATTCACCGATGTGCTGCTCCTTGCAGAGAAGGCTGCCATCGATGCTGAAAGCCACCACCTGCTTTCACCCCGACCCGCCACGCTGTCCATTGCAGTTCTCGAAGACTGCCACAACCAGCTAGTCTCGCTGCATCAAGAACTCCGGGGTGACGGGCGCGGCGGCCTCAATCGCTTGAAGTCTGCGCTTGTCTGGCCGCTTGAAGAAAAACAGCTGAAAAAGCATGTCGATATGCTTCACCGTTTCCGCAGTATCTTCGCTGACTACGTGGCGGCCAGCACTTTGTGAGCCCTCGCGTCTTCTCCACAACTTTGCGCCCTCTCATTTTGTTTAGGACTCTCACCTCGGCCTCTTATCAACAGCTCGATATCTCCAGCCGGGGTGCATCTTATATCATATCTGTCATCTTAGCTAACATGAGGCCGTACAGAGAGAGAACGCAGCCAAATGATAAACTGGCTCCAACCCTCAAATCCTCCTGTCTACCGTGCACCCCCCGAGGCTCCCTGTCCGGGGACTGGGCACTGGTTCCTCCAGTCCGAGGTTTACGTGGAATGGCGCACCCGTGCTCCCTCACTTCTATGGTGCCATGGCAAACGTACGTGATTATATTTCTCAAAGTCCTTGAATGCAGAATCTGATAGCACTCAGCGGGTGTTGGAAAATCTTTGTTGTCGTGCGTCCCATGATATGTTCATGACACGAGTTGTAACGGTAGCAGATCTATCGTCCTTCAAGATCTCAAAACCGTCAGCGCTTCGGGCGTTGTATGCTACTTTTGCGATTTCGCCGCGGGCAAACAGCAGACGACGACTTCGATAATCCAAAGCATGTTGCGTCAGATGCTCATTCAAGGCAACGATCGACATATCGCTGTTTTGAAGCGGTACCGCGACC
Organism: Mycena vitilis; assembly: GCA_029203975.1. Taxonomy (NCBI): domain Eukaryota; kingdom Fungi; phylum Basidiomycota; class Agaricomycetes; order Agaricales; family Mycenaceae; genus Mycena; species Mycena vitilis. Next base: position 46,080 of record JARGYF010000130.1, read on the forward strand.
GTTCCAGTACGTCGCCGAGCCTCAAAGATGCTTGTCAGGCTTTTGTCGAAATGTGCAAATTGCAGTCCCCGGGACCATACATGGTACTGGACGCGCTCGACGAGCTCGAGGACCGCAAGCTTCTGCTTCCGCTACTTGGCGAACTTGTCGAGTTCGGGTGCCATATCTTTGCAACCAGCCGGAACATCCCGGATATTGCCGACGCTCTCGCTGTATGCAAGCAGGTGGAACTCGAAGCCAACCGCGCTGACCTGAAACTTTTCGTTGAGAACGAGCTACATGCCAGCGACTTTGCCCATGTTCGGGGTACCGACACCATTGTCGACGCCATTGTTGACCAAGCCGGTGGAATGTATGTCCAGTATAACATCGCACAATATCTAGATTCTAATGCAAAGTCACAGATTTCTCCTTGCCCGACTGATCACGAATCACCTCCTTGCGTTAACGACAATCAAAGAAATTCGTCGATCTCTTGCTGCACTGCCGTCGAACCTTAACTCGGCATATCAGTCCAGTCTGGACCGCATCCTGGTGCAGCCCCCGGCACGTGCAGCGCTGGCGTTGCGAGTTATAGCTTGGATAACTCACGCGGAACGACGGTTGACTACAGCAGAGCTGCTGCATGCCTTGGCCGTGGAGGACGACACGGACGAAATCGACGACGAAAATTTTGTGCCAATGCGCATGGTCTTACAAGTCTGTGTCGGGATCGTGCTCGTCAATGAGGACACGTCCGTCGCCCTCGTCCATGCTACCGCACACAGATTCTTCCACGACATCCCCTCGCAGTTTTCGAACACTGACACTGATATAGCCACTACTTGCCTTCGTTACCTCTGCATGCGGAAATTTGGAACTGGTCCCTGTGAAAACATCGTCGAAATGGATGCTCGATTCGAAGACATGCCTTTTCTTTCATATGCTGCGCATTATTGGGGCCGACATGCGCGTGTCGTCGAGGATTCACTCATCCCACTGATCCGCCAACTTGTCGACAATGCTTCTCTCCGAGCGAGTTCATTCCAGGCACTGCAATATCGCAAGCGGGTCGCTCCCCAGCTTGCTGAAGCTTCATTCACGGCATTGCCAACGGGCCAAACACCACTCCATGTCGCGGCGTACTGGGATCTCGGCGCAACGGCTCAGGTTTATATGGACAATGAGGATCTTTCCCTGAGTGACACAGAAGGCTGGACTGCGCTTCACTGGGCTTGCTTCAAGGGAAGCACTATCGTCCGCGAACTACTCCTGGGGCGTGGCGCGCCAATCAATGTACGCGACTCGCACCACTGGACGCCATTGTTCTGGGCCAGCTTCAATGGTGATATTGAGGCGCTCGCCAGCCTGCTAGCCCAGGGAGCCGACCACCTTGTCAAGGACATCTCCTCTTGGACTCCATTACAGTGGGCTGTATCTTGCCGCCACCGAAGAATTATCGAGGCACTGCTCAAGCACCACGCAAACTTTGTTGCGCGTAACGGCTCACAAGGTCTCGTAGCTGCATCGTTCACTGTGGAAGAGGCACGGAAGCACTGTGCTTCACGTAATATGGTCCCCGCCGAGATCGCAGCGGAAACCGGTGATGCAGATCTCCTGGATGTGTTGCTGCGGGGGATTTCCCAAGACGGAGCGAAGACCCTTGGCTTCAACGAAGCATGGGGACAAGGCCACTTCGACCCGCGGATGAACAATGTGTGGCGCGCCACAAGCAAAAACGAGCAGGTTAATGGGCAAGAAGCGTACCTGCGGGACGTACAGATATCTCAGCACAGGGAAACATATGTGCGAGAGTGGCGGTCGCGCCTCCTGCATGCCGCCATTCGTGACAACAAAATCATCATGGTTTCCCTTCTGTTGGAGCTTGGTGCGGAACCCAACTACTCTGTCCATGGCCGCACCGCCCTGCACAGTGCCGCCTTCCGCAAGGAGGCACAATTCGTGGAACTGCTACTCACGTCTGGTGCAGATTCCACCCTGCTGGACAATTATGGATACACGGCATTGCACCAGGCCGTCATGAATGGCTTCGAGGAAACCACGGCCGCTCTCGTTAAAGGTGGTGCAGATGTAAATGCACGCACTGATCACGGCCTCGTCCCCCGATCCTACGACAGGGGCCAAAAACTAATCAACGGAACGACACCGTTGATACTGACATGCGGTTTCCGACTTCGGCGTGCAGTTGATGATCCTGCCCTTCAGATTCCCGCGCGCCTTGCACAACTCTTGCTGGATGCCGGCGCCAATGCAACAGCTACCAACGAGTCGGGGGATGCGGCCATACATTACGCTGTCACCGCGTGCGATTTGCGTCTTGTCAAGCTGTTGCTCGAAAGAGGGGTAGAGATATCTGTACTGCCGGATTCCGCCGGGCATTCATTCATCCGCACCGCCGTCAAGGCTTGCGACCTACGCCTGGCCAGGCTTCTACTACTGCATGGCGCGAAGGTTCCGCCACCGGATCCATCTGGGTACTCTCTCATCCACGCTTTCGCCGAGAATGAAAGCAATGGGAAAAACATCGATGACTTGCGGACTCTGTTGGATCTGCTGCTCGAAAAACTGCCATCTGGTGCGGAGAGCATGGGATGGACTAAATCTGAAAAGGTCCAAATTGTCAGTGATACGGGAATCCGTTCACATTCGACGGTTGAAACAATCTACTGTCCACTCTCGCTTGCCATGAAGGGCGGGAAGTGGGACAGGTTCACAGCCTTGCTGGAGCGTGGAGCGTCACTTCGGACGACGAAGCCCTTGGAGTCGTTCTTGAAAAGAGCAATCCAGGAACTTCATCCCGGCGCAGTAAACTTCCTGCTCAACCATGGGGCCAAAGTGGGCGGCGAAGGTGGCGATGTCATAGACATGATGCGGAGCAGAAATCTTGCGCAGGAGGGGGACGCGTTGGCTGCCATCCTGAACAATCTTATCCAGCATGGTGCCGACATCAACAGCGTCTCGTTGGAGACGTACTACGTGGGTCACGACAGATACTTCGGCCCCGCCCTGCTGGTCACCGCGAAGAGCGTTGATATGCCCGTGCAGATTGTGCAAGGGTTGCTTGATGTCGGCGCCAACCTCTATCAGACTAATTCAGAGGGTCTTGACGCCTTTGTCCTGGCTGCGCTGCACGAAAATGTCAACACCCTTTGCTTCCTGCTCAAAAACACAACAAAATTTTCCTATTCGGACGGCCACTGGACGCAACCACTTTACCCGATCAGCCTGGACCCATTGCACGATAGCATAGCGTACGTTTGCGAATGCCTCAAGCAACACAATCTTATCGCGCAACGCACCAAGATCAGCGGCTATTCGTTGCTTCAACTCTCAGTGGAAGCTGGCAGCCCACACATGGTTGCACATCTGATCGAATGTGGTGCCGACGCCGACGAGCCTGACAGCAACGGCTGGACACCATTGCACAAGGCTATCTGGAACGGAAAGAAAGCGGTAGTAGACGCCCTACTATCCGCTAGTGTAAATGTGCACGCCGCGACACAGACCTGGGTCAACCGCTACCGCAAACCGACGGGCCTATATGCGGGTAACTCGTGGACCGGGCAGCCTCTGCATTTGGCTGCCATGGTGGGGGACGCGCACAGTGCAACAGAATTGTTGAAGCGCGGAGCCGATGTGCACGCAAGCACTGGCAGCGACTACTTCCCCGGGCATGGGCCAACACCATTACACATCGCGTTAGATGTAGGTGAATTCTATTTCTATTGCAGGACTGGTGAAGCCCTGGACCAAGGACGACTGGAGATTGCAGCTATGTTGGTGGACAGAGGGGCAGACGTCCAGGGTGTTGTAGAGCGCCTGCAGGTTGACGATGTGCTGCGATTCGAGGGTTTCGAGGGTTTGTGGAACAAGCTGAGGACGGGTGTCATGAAGCCCCCCAGTTGACCTGAGGGCCATTGTATTCCTTAAAAATATTGTAAAAATACAGACCATGTTGAATCTTTCTCTTCACGACGCGGCGTCCTGCATTACCTTGATCGATACCGCATATTTTGGTCGTTAAATCCCTGTCAAGCACGGTGACAGCATCGACGGCAAAGCGCGGAGAGCCGGTATGCTGATTTTCTCGGAATTGGTGGTAGCAGGTGACAGTCACAGTCCGACAGCATATTGCCGGACGTCTCGGAGCGGCCATTCGCAGCAGATCAAGATCGGAGCGAACTGCCCACGACCAAATGCAGTAATGTGGTGTTGAATATGTTGTCCTCCAGTTTTCATGGCAACCATGCAGCGGCAAGGTGATTTACCAACGCTGCAGTCTCACCAAGCTCCAGGTTTCTGTTGATCCAATCTGGTGACGGGTCTGACTCGTCTCCGACGACGACGCTCGTTCGTGTGCTCTGTCTCCCGTGGGCCGTTGGCATGAATGAATGATAATTCGGGGCAATTCTGTTCAGGCGCAAATGTATAAGTATAATACCTATTATAGGTAACCTATAAGCCCTCCCCTCTTTGCCTAACTCGAAGAAAGTTCGTCCTTGGAATGCACCCGCGCCCGGCTGAATGGATGGGATTATATGTATCGTTGCGGCGCGGGGCTGATTCCGCTGGACCTGGCTCATCGGTTGAGCCCCTTTTGGTTAGCGCAACACTGTCTCTGAGCCATTTCATAACATGGTATTCAAGAAACGGGATACAATACTTACGGGCCCGGGTGCGCGCATGGTACATACGTGGTTGATCATCCCGTCCGAGCGCACAGATTGCGTCAGAACAATTACCATCGCTCATCAATAGTTCCCCCGCCCGAACGCTCGTCAGCATATTGCATTATACATCGGGGTGGGTTACCCCCATTATGTACATGACCCACCGCTGAACTACGATAATGCCGAGCAAAATCTGGCGCTCGCGAGCTAGTGTCGAGATATACTTGAATTTTACGCGTTTTAGTTTGTGAGTTTTATACCACGGAATTCGAGGATGCTGAACACGGTAGACAGACAGAGTCTTGATTGGTCCAAACACAACTCGTTTGGTTTAAATTTCCCACAGGAGTCACTGTCTCGGTCGTATTTCGGGCTGACAGTACACACTAGTCCCAATTCCCCGAAGACCGAATGGCAGTGTATTATTACGTTCCTGAGTATCGGAATGGAGCACCGCGGGTCACTTTTCTTTTCGCCATCAGGGTAATCCGGGTTTTTAGCTTGCGGGAACCGATGCGAAGGGCAATGCAGATTAACCAATCAACCGCGGTCATCGCACGGCCACGAGTATAAAATAACAGCTTACATCGACAGACCGATGCATTCCCAACATGCTGCCGTTTCCGCTCTCGCAATTGCTACAAATATCGAACCTCTTGGTTGCGGCCGGGGACGCCTGTAGCTGTTCACCAGTCGTTATTCCTGTTCACGTCGACGTTCTCGTTCCAACGGACCCAACAGACATTTTTGGTGGGCTCAAGAGCAACGCGAGCAGCCTGCGCCGGGTGGATGCCACGTACAAAATCTTCGGGACTTTCTGTCAGCCGGACGCTGCGTCTGCCGAGAATTCAGGTAAGTTTCGGGCTCATTAGGAAACCTTCAAAATCCTAACCGGTTCAGATACCGTGCAGATCCTTGTCCATGGGTTTACATATACGGGCCAATATTGGTCGCCTCCAGTGGAGGAATTCCGAAACTATTCATACGCGACCTTCTCATGCGACCATGGGCTATCTTCCCTTGCCGTCGATTCGCTGGGGGTTGGGTTGAGTTCGAGGCCAAGGCATGCCGCCGACGTGCAGTATCCCACTAGCTCAGCTGCCCTGTCGCAGGTCGCACGTCACCTCAAGAGCTCTTCCATCCTGCCCGGGATTCGGCCATTCAAAACGATTATCGGAATTGGCCACAGCGCCGGGTCGGCCATGTTGAATTTTGGTGCCATCGTCGAGGGTGCACAGTCACCATTCGGCGGCCTCATCTTCACGGGCGCGCTCACTGTGGAGCCTGGCAAGGATCCCGTGCTTCCCCCTCTCCCTTCGGCGCGGGATGATACCCCGCCTCGTTGGGGCTCCATTGACCCCATGTATATTACCACCAGCAACCGTACACTCTTCTACCCTCCGAATCCAAGCGCTTTTTCCCCGCGCATAATGGCATATGACGACTTCACCAAGGACGTCGGGTCCGTGTCCACGGTCTCCCAGATACCCATAACATCGTTACCAGCGCACTACACCGGGCCTGTGGCGAAAGTGGTTGGTTCTGAGGACCAGTTGTTTTGTGCTGGAACTGATCGATGTCTCGACGTCGCGGGCTTGGTTTCAGCAGAACGTGTTGGGTGGCCCGAGGCAACAAGCTTCGACGTTATTGTGGCTCATGGAAGCGGGCATTCTTTGAATCTCGACTTCAAGGCGGATGGACCCTTTACTACCTTCGTCGACTTGGTCAAGAAGTTCTCTCGTGCTTACTGATTCAGATCATGTATGGGTAGTTCGAATTCTTATTTTTATTAGACACTTCATTACAGGCTCCGCTGCAGCTTTGTCGCGCGAGCAAAATCAACAGGCGGAAGTTGAACAAAGTCGCCCGGAACTTTCCGAGCTTCGGCCCAACTTCGGCCGGTAACTTGGCGTTCACGTGCGAGCGGAGTTTGATTATCTTTCCTTCGCGACTTGCCTCTCTCTCACTCTCGCGATCCACCTGCCAATCTACGCTTACGCACGTCGCAGCAAGATCGCAAGAGTCTGGAGTCTGAACCCGCACACTTGGTGTGGATTCGCACACTTCAACTTCATTTTTGCACGAGCTGGGCCGTTTTATCAGGGCAAATCATAAGCCGACACCTTGGCCGGTGCTGGCCTCGGCCAGTGATACTTGACTATCCTGGAGGCTCTCTTACAGATGCCCGAAGCTGAGCTCGTTCCTCGCTTGTTGATTCTTTTCTGGACTGGTGACCACTTGCAGATGATTGTCTCTGGATCTTCTCCGTAGACTTAGACTAGACCACGGCGGCAGAGACACAGCACGTAGCTATACCAAGCATTAGTTCCCACAAGATTCACGGCAGCGACACCTCAAGCCAGGTTCTTTTTCTACTTACTCTCCACCGTTCACGCCAACGCACGCAATTCCCGCGTCCCCGGGCTACGAGCTCACCGCGGGAACCTTCAGGCCACTCTCAGGACAATCAAGTGGGCTCGTCCATGCAACCTGCCTCCGGAAAGCTATGAATCGCACGCCCCCAAATAGTTCTGTTGGACCTGGATCAGATGGAGCGACCTAAATGTGCTCCAGTTAGGTTTTTCCTCCGCTCATGGCGGAGTTGAAGGTGATCATACGTCGCTGAGGTTTTTCGAATCCTCCACGACCGGTTCGGTTGTCTTCGCATTTTGCCCAACACAAAAGGCTTCCCTACCTTTCACTCGGGTATGTATGTTCCCCTTACCGTATTGTAGCATGTAATTGGCGTTAAAGCGTCTAAACTTTCCAGATTTCCTTGGCCTGCAGCTATAAACGCTCATGTCCTCACGCTGATAACCATCTAGTGTCACCCTGGCCTTCCTGACTTGCCCTCCCACTGCTTTGGACTCTGCTTCAACAACGGAGCGGAGCTGTACAACCGCAGAAGAAAAATGTTGGAATAACTCGTGCGCGTTACCCTCAATTACCTTAATCTGTTTTCCTTCGAGTCTTCCAACAGTCCGGCTTGTTCGTGGTTTAAAGCCCCATCAATTCTCGTTCCCTCCGCATGGCTACTCTCGAATTATTGCCCGACAGCGTCCGCAACTAGCGCTGCCGTGCTCTCAAACATTACCGATGTTTTCAACTATGAGTTGGAGACCTCATACCTACCGACTTCTGTCCATAGTTCCAGAGACATCGGCGTGGATCGGAAACACGCTGAGCACGCCTTGGCTTCGATCCAGGCATGCATGTCTCCCATACAGTCTATGTGTTCGACAACGTTGAAAAACTAGAAGTCGAAGCTGCCTTCAGGTACCATGTCAGAGCTTGTGAACATCACGTTGAGCGTTTTCAACCCTCAAGCTCCGTGTCCATTCTGGCGCCGCGAACACCGGAGTTCACCTAAAGTTGGAATATGGCACGTATAAAAGCCTTTGAACTGGTCTCTCGTTCAGTGGACTCAGAGTCAACTGGGAAAAACATCTCAAGCCATGCAGCTTTCTTTCTCATTGGTTACTTTGCTTTCTCTCGCCTCGGTGACCGTTTCCTCGGCTGTACCCGGTTCGTACGCGTCCCCCCTTGTATTCCCAGATGCATACTTATATATCGCAGTCCAAGTCCAAAGTCTTCCATCCTCGTGCAAAGCGGAAGAACGTGTGCTCATTGAGACTCACAATGTAACCGCCGCTGGCCACGAATTCCAGGTCTCGACCAAGGCCTGTTCGAACAATGTCCCTACTTCTCCCGCCTTGGGAAAGCGGGTGACTTTGAACGCATGCATTGCGGGTAGGCTGTGATTGGGACGCTAGGGTCTCGTGGTAACTGATTGTGCGGGGTGATAGAGAGCTTGTCATTCTCGTGTGTCACCGGCGGTGGAGCAGGGCCACTTGCTGCTGACTGCAACACTCTCCAGACTGCGATTGTTGCAGCATTTGAGCAGCCAGGCCGTAAGGGCTTCATTCCGTCCGTTTCACTTCCTGAAATCACAGACTTTATTTTCAGAGGCCACACTGTTCTCGGTAGCTCCCCAGACCGCACAGGAGTTTACCCTCGGGACGTGCTTGTGGGCGTGGATCAACGAAAACCCTGTTGGCGGCGCAACTTTGGAGTACTGCTTCTCGGAGTTGACGGTCCGTATATCCCTTGTCGCCGTCTCGAAGCATATCTAATGTGCGTCTTAGGGCCAACTTGGTCCAGTCATTGACTCGGGCTGTATTGTTCCTGGTGACACTGGCGGTTTTGTCGTTCCCAGCGCCACCGGGGTCGACCCCCAGGCTCTGGACTGGGTGTTTGAGTGCGTCTCTCCACCTCCATTTCGACTGCTGACTGAGTATGAAATTTCATAGGGTTCTCCACTCCTGAGCTCAGCGACGTGGTTCGATCTCCTGCAGACTTTGTTGTTCACCGAAAAAAATTCGGAATGATTTTCGCTAGTGTTTCGCGATGCTGTACCTGACTACTGTGATTATATCTTTGATTTTTTGACCAAATCCCTGTTCCGCTCTAATATCTACTGCCTTCGGTCTGTGGCCAAAGCATCAACTCGACTCTGATTCCCGCTTTTTGTTTCACCTCAATGTATCAATCATTGTGAACAGAGGGAGAGAGAAAGGCACCCAGAATCAGCCTGATCTCAGTCGACTAGACGGCTGGCTCCAACAGGCATCTGCCGCAAGCAAACAGCCTCGTAAATCATTTTCGGCAACATGCCATGGAATTCGGCAGACTGGTAACCAGGTCGTAGAGAGTATCATGGTATGTACATGGTATCGAAATCATGAGCGACTCGCTCATGACAAGCGAGTCGCGACGCTGCATATTGCGGCGTTCAATCTCTGTCAAGTTTGGTGATAGCATCCACGGCAAAGCGCGGAGAGGCGTCCCGGTATGCTGGTTTGTCAGATTCGGCGACGTCGGCGTAGAACTTTTTGAGGTCACTGTCTGTCAAAGCCTACGAGAGTGTGAAAACTGAGGCCCGGTCAAATGATAACTTTCACCGTACCTCGATCATGAGGTCCTCAGACCTCTGCGTATGTTAGCAGGAACGGATCCTCAAGAATAGGTTCACGCACTGCCTGGACCTTAACAACCGCGAGGGGGTGGGCCGCTGAGATGCCTAGCGCCAACACATCTTGAGCCAATCCCGTGTTTGGCGTCCACTGATGCCATTGTCAAACGGGGCCGAACATTCAGCGTATGAAAGCGCACCGTTGTATGTTCCACCAAGTTCTGTTTCATGATAGGCAGCTCGACAAAGCGATCCCCACGTTCGTTCATTGTCTTGTAGAGGCGCTGATCAGATTCGCGGGAGGGTGAGTTCAAGATGATCATATAAGTGCACAGCTCTGCAGCGGAATGCGCCTTGCTGCGACCGTCGATTCTGGTTACTGCATCGGCGGAGAATAGAGAGGCTCCCGCGAATTCCTGCGACCCGGAGATCAACTTGGCTACCTCCTTGTCGCTGAGGAACTGAGGAGACGTATGAAATCTGTATCCACTCAACAAAAATCCGAAACCCACCTCCGCAAAATGTTCTGCTGTCTATGTCGCGATTATAAGAATATAATGCGAGGGGAGCAGCTCCAGCTTACCTCACACTCGATTATCACCAAAGCCGCGGGGGGCCTTTTGTCAGCTCCTAGAGCCTGGAAGTAGCGGTCAAGCCGGTCGTTGGGAACCATCTGTGAGGTATGTATGAAGTCGGAACTGTGACGCATGGCATGTATAGTAATGGGACGCACAACTTCGTACTTGAGCACATTCTTCTGGGCCACAGGCAGCGCAAGGTGCGCCTCTGCGAGCGCCTCCATCCTTGCGGCAAATTCCTTCATCGCCAGATGAGCAGGCGCGGGATGGATGCTAATGGCCGTAAAGCGGTCCTTTGTAGCTGAAGCGGACATGAATGGAGTGGGGAGTAGAGAAGGGTTGCGACGTGGTCAGACTATATACCTATCTGTATGCCCCGGCGACCTGGAGTATACCAGCAGAAGATGTGCCGCTCTATGTACTTCTACAGGTCGGATGTAGAAGTAAAAAAGGCGCAGCCTCTGGTTGGTTAGCACTTTTACGCTCGGAAAATCCACGCAGAATAGCAGGTCCTGTGAGAAATGCGCCGCACAATCTTCCACACGACAGTAGAGAAGGGGCCAATTGAGGCTGTAGAGGCAATTCGGGCTACGGAGCGAAGGGAAGTTTCCGCGAGTGGGAGAGAAGGAGGAACAGTGTTTGTGAAAGAAAAAAGCGAACGGACTTGGAACGGACCAAGACTAAGTCTATCAAGATAGGCACCAATAGTCCGTTGATACCAGCGGGCGGCCACAGTCTAAGCGAAGCATGCCCCCGAAGTGCCACATGAAAGCCTGAACCGTTGCTGAAAGCGAGACTCCGAGAGCGGACGCCGAGACACAAAACAAGCCCAAATGTAGCTTGAGCCAGACTTGAAGCTTGAAGCTTGAGGTCCCGAATGTTGCTGGAACGAAGACGAAGAGGCCCGGCTTGAGTCAAAAGAAGGGTGACAAGCGCGTAGCATCCGTGTAAAGGCATGTTTCGGTGCACGAGTGGGGAGGGAAGGAGAGCAACAGTCCACGGACATGGAACGGTCAAAAGCTAGTCTCTCGAGATAGGCACCAGTAAGATACTTGCACCTGGACCACCCCGATTTTTGGTCTCAGCAGAGAGTGCCTCGGAAAGGGCTCCGATTCGAAGCCCCACGACACCTTCATGCAAGCGTGAGAGCCCGGCCTGCGGTCGGAAAGCTTGCAAGTTGTGCAGGAGTCGACGCAAAGTCGACGGCCGTCCGACGGCGAGGCAGCGGCTCAAATCAACTCGAATGAAGACGAGCAGGTCCAGAACAAGCCAAGAACAGATTGAGAGGCGCTTGGTACCCGTCCAGATAGGGATTGAAGCTATTGAAGTCGGACCAACGGAGTTGCAGGTGCAAAAGTCGAAGCCACGTTTGAGCCACGTCTGATTCAGACGTGGCGTCACCTCGTGACGAACCAAATGTCGCGACCACGTGCACAGTACACAAGAAGCCAAGTCCGTTCCTCACCAAAAAGGGAAATTGCACCCTGTAGGAGCTTGGAGAACAGATAAATCTCAGGAGTTGTTCAAGGATTAAGAATGCGCGGAAACTAGAAAACGGGATGGGGTATCGATGGAGTGAATACCTCGTGGTTTGCTATTCCCGACGTCTTTGAGCGCGCTGCGCCGTACGCGGCATCTCGCGCCACAACTACGGAAACGCACACCATATGAACTCGTGGCCGAGTAGCCCGCTCGTAGGAGCCCCTGGATAATCCGACGAGGCCGAATTGGCCCTGATACTAACCTCGGCTGTGCAGCGGATCGAAACGGCAATCTCTATAGAACGCGTTCAGTCGCGAATTGTGACGCACCGGCCATGTCGAACGGGCCAGCCCGCGTTAAATCAGTACCCAACGGCCGAATCTATCGCAGTCTTCCCGTGACCTGCCCATGGTATAAAAGCTCAATGCATTATACCAACCGACGCAAGACCCAGTGCCGCGAATGCTTCTGCTTGTTTTCGGTGCATTTCTGCGCCTCTCCTGCATTTTGGTCGCTTCTGGGGCATCCTGCTACTGTTCATCAGTCGTTATCCCTGTTCACGTCGACGTTCTCGTTCCAAAAGATCCCACGGACAAATTTGGGGGGCTTAAAAGTAATGCGAGGAGTGTCCGACGCGTGAACAACACGTTCAATATCTCCGGTACCTTCTGCCAACCGTCGAACCCTGTGTCTGCCCAAAATCCGAGTTAGTTAACAGCTTGTTTGGCGATCCTCTAATGAATATGATATGTTTCAGATCTAGATGTACTGCAGCTGCTTGTCCACGGACTCACCTACAATAGCCAATATTGGTCGCCGCCGGTGGAAGAATTTCGAAACTATTCTTACGCAGCATTCTCCTGCGACCGCGGGCTGGCTTCCCTTGCCATGGATTCCCTGGGAGTCGGCTCCAGCTCCAGACCTGGTAATGCATCGGATGTGCAGTGTCCAACGAGTGCGGCTGCCATCTCCCAAGTAGCCCGTTATCTGAAGACCGCCTCCATCCTACCGGGGGTTGGGCCTTTCAACAAAATTATCGGCGTCGGCCACAGCGCTGGGTCAGCCATGTTGACGTTTGGCGCGATCGTTGAAGGTTCACAATCGCCTTTCGACGGCCTTATCCTCTCTGGGCTGCTCATAGTCGAGCCTTGCTCGATACCGGATCCACCTGGGCTCGCCAGCGCGCGGGAGGATACCCCTGCCCGGTGGGGCGCGCTGGACCCAGGGTACGTCACGACGAGCAACCGTACGCTCTACTATCCCGCCGATCCGAGATCCTTCTCTCCTCGCATGATGGTGTTCGACAACTTCATCAGAGGACGTGGGGTCCATGTCAGTGCTATTGCAGGCACCGATATCGTCCTTGACGGCACAGTATACGGGGCCCGTGGCGAAGGTCATGGGCTCCGCGGACCAGCAATTTTGCGGAGCGGGGCGGTGTGAGGACGTTGCGGCATTGACTGCGGCGGAACGCGTCGCGTGGCCTGCGGCGAAGAGCTTCAACATTGCGGTGACCCAGGGAAGTGGACATGATCTAAATCTTGACTTCATGGCGGATGTCTCGTTCCAAACCTTTGTTAACTTTGTTGACTTGTTTTCTAGCCTGTAATGTGTATATTATCTGTCCCGTTAGTGGTCCATTTCCGCCGGAGATGATAGCCACAACAACGCGTGGATACCCATACTTTTCAACTCGATATAAGTGGATCAGAGTCATTTCATTGTCGAAAGGTGTGGCTACTTGTCTAAGCGACGCGTCGGTCAAAGAAGAAGCTTCGTAAACACGCCCCTGGGATCCCATTTATTCTTCAACGCGCGCAGACGCTCCAGCTTCTCCGTGTCCGAGTAAATATGGTCGAGCGGCACATCGCGCGACCAATTCTGGTAAGTAACGGGCTTTTCGTCCGGATAATGTGACCGAAAGTATGCAAGCGTCTCCTGCTCTATGCGCAAGACTTCTTCATGTGAGGCAGAATCGGTGTACCAAGAGAGCAGCTCCTACGCATATGCGTCAATTGCAATGCTATGGAATCTGTCTCCAAGCCTTACCGCCCAGACTTTGATCTCCTTGTGGCAGAACGCCGTGTCGCGCTCGGCGGGCTTTGTGGGGGGAGAATAAGACTCCCACTCAAAGGCGTACGCTGTTGCGCCTGCGTCCGGGCATTTGGTCTTGAGCTCCTCGTAATATTCGAGCACACGGGGCCAGACCTCGGGCTTGAAAACACTGGCGCCCGCACCCGCGAAACGCTTGAAACCACCTTTACCGCAGAAAGGGTCGACGCTGTCGTTCCGGCGGTTGCATGGGACGTTTTGAAACGAGACGCTCATCGGCCCGAGATCGAGCAACGACTTGTAGAATACTTCGGCTTGTGCAGACGGCCCTAGGTAGAATGGGAGGACCATGATGACAGTCTCCATGGTCGGGGGGAGGGAGGAGAAAAGGAAGAGCCCAGCCGTTGGTGCGGATGTGTTGCCCACGAGCGGTGCCATAGCAGCAATAACTTCTTTTACCCTGGAAGCAGGGAACACGATCGCCCCCGTCCACATTGCCCCGTTGTCTGTACCCAAGACACTCAAGGGATAGCCTTGAAGAGTGATCTCGGTGACAAGACCAAGCAGCTGGCCGGCCCCACGCAAACCCCAGAAGAGATCAGGATGTGTGTCTCCATTCACAGTAATGAGCGCCCCGTCCGCCGTAATGACACGGGCGGAAACAATGTTGTCGGATGTGCAGCCACCGCAAACGGATGACAGTCCGCTGAGACCGCCGCCCAGCGCCATAGGTATTACACCTGCCGTGTTAGCGGATCCCAATGCTATCGCGTTTGTTAGGCTTGGTCTCAGAAACGTCAGCACGCACTCACGGATACAAAGCCCATGTTGGTAGGCGACCTCGTTCGCCTTCCCCGAAAGAACACCGCTCTGCAGCGTGATTCGGTTGGTAGTTTTATCGACAGAGATTTGCGTGAGTTGGGTGAGATCCAGGATGAATCCATCCCCGTCAATTGTCGACCAGAGCGAATGTCCACCGGATTTGGGTACGAACGGAATGTTGTTCTCAGCGGCAAATTTGACCTCCAATGTAGGCTTCAGCATCTGCAAGGACATCTGAGCGCGAAACCTACAGAGACAACCGCATCTTGCTCGCACGCCGGACAAACGATGGCACCTGGGATCTTCCGGTTGATGTCACTCCAACGAAGGAGAAATTCCTTGAAGTCCAGACTATCCGAATCAAAGATAAGCCGGCTTTGTGGAGATAATTTCGGAGAGAGCTGGGAGATGAACGATGATACGTCGAGCATTGGGCAAGTCCTGGGTGGGATGGATTCTGCGTCAGACACCGTGGCTTTTGAGTGACTCTGGGTCGGCCGTATCACCGACATCTGGAGCTGTGGGTCTCAAAAGAATCATGATTGGCGAAAGAATGATAGAAACGACGATAGGAAAGAATGTACGAGACAGAAATGGCTTTGAACGAGTGTCAAGTCTGCCGAGGTGCCGGCGTTTCAGCTCTGAAGTAGCGTAGACGCCGCCCAATCTCCGCACCTTGAACCATTCAGCGACCTCCGTGGAGTTGGGGAGAAGATACGTACTCCCAGTCGTTCCGTTGTGGGTCCATAACAGTTTCGCTTCGACGGGTAAAGTGTGCGCGCTGTTTGAGTGCCGTAGGCTCCAGACTCCATGAATCGCGAAGGGACTTCAGTTTCCATCGCGCGCGAGAAATTCGAACTATGCCTGCGATCTGTCTTATCTTTCTAGACGCCATCGATACATATGTAGCCAGTGGGGAGCCCTAATCGGGGTTATGATGAAGTATGGTGAGACCGGAACGCGGTGCACGAACAAGAAGTCGCCGCCGACTAGTCATCAACGGAATCAGTATTGCGACTGTGTATGATGTCGGCTACGAACATGAGGAGATCCCTCACTCAGTTTTTTACAAGCACGTAAAAGCGCCAATCGACGGGCTTGCCCTCGACGTCTTTGATCTCCTTTGAACGATCACGAATCTCGTACCCCAAGGACTTGTACACTATCTTGGCCTGCGGATGGTCAGACGTTGGCGTAACAAGAGGCAGATCACTAACTTTCTCCTCGCTCGGTGTCTCGAGAACGCAGAGGGTGCCAGGTTCGCGAGCCTAGGAAGACAGTTAATAGGCAGCGGCAGCCACCAGCGGCAGCCACTTGCAAACGGCACGGACCTGCTCAACGAGACCCATCATTTTCCGGGCGATTCCCCGCCTCTGATGGTCCGGATGAACGCCTATGAGTTGAAGATGGAATGACTTAAGCATGACGCCTCGTCCGAGGGTGTCTTCCACGAATCCGTCGTACAAGAAATCGAGGAACTGAACTGAATGAGCGATGGAAAGCGCCTAAGAGGATACACCCATTTCTTACATAGATCCACCACGAACGGTACTTCTCTGGTAACTTGGCCATAAGTGCATTCCAGCCCGCCGCCTTCTGCTCTTCACTGTTCAGGTGTGAGCTGAGATACGCGAGAATGACCAAATACTTACGTTCCCAAGGCACTATGACCCGGCTGGAACCAGACTGCCACCCCAACTATCTCTTTCCTCGCATTCTCGGCAAAATAAACCTGTCCCCCGACCAAGCCCGCTTTCAGATACGCGCCGAGGATTTCCGGCACCAGGTCAGGATCACCGTTCAACGCGTCGGTGAAGAAACCTGCAGCGGAGGAATTCAGCCGAAGAATTGCGTAGAATGAGGATCCTTACGCCATCCAAAAGCCTCGCACAGGACTGTGGTGGCCTTGGCTATTTCTTCGCCTGGCGGAAGAGAAGTGTCAGTGTGAGGGTCGAAATCCAGCGCGAGGGCAGCGTACCTGTTGCATTCCCTGCGAGACGGACGCTATAATCCTGGCTTGTGGACATGAGGACGAGTGTGACCAGGAGATCATCGGACCCACCAAATGGACCCACCGAACCGGAGTCCGCGCGGAGGTGTCCTGCGTTAAGCGTTCGGTTTTAAAAGACCGCTGGTTCGGGATCCCGGAGAACACTCACTAAAGCATGGCCAGTGATGAGTCTGCAAGTCAACCGTCAAAGGAGTCCTTATGATTTATCTGATTCACTCACGACGTTGCCATTTCGTTCAACTTCGGATTCGCAAGCAGATTACAGTAGGTATGTTGATTCGCAATGGCACTAGGCATGATGGCTAGTGCCAGTGTGAATTAACTAGTTGACCAGAGGTGATCGTTGGCCGAGCGCCGAGAGGCTAGAGCGGGTCGATTCCGAGGCGGACCGCGTGTTGGGCACGAACCAAAGAGATTTTGTTCAAGGTAGCTCCAGGGGAGCAGTTGTGTACCGAGCATTAGGCGGCGGACGCGTGTACACTGGATTCTGGAACGGCGTCGAAGACACGTCGTTGTCGAAAGCAGGTGAGGCGTGGGAGCATCACCTTGTGACTGATGTGAATCATGTGATCCGTCACCCGCGTTCTTCCGAACCACGACGCAACCACGACGCGCAAACTGCTCGCAAGCGGACTTTTAGAGTTCCACCTGTGACCCCACAGTCCTCATTTCCGGCCACCCCAGTACTATAGTGATGGTCCGGGCTGGGCGCTACATGTCGAACCCCTGGGGCCTGGAGACTGGAGTTCTCGCCGTCGCCTAAGTAGTCTGCGCAAGGGTATATGCAGGCTACTAGGCCTGCTGTTTACATCGGAGGTACGAGCTTAACTGCCGTAGCGTCTGGCTGCGAGTGAATAACCTGTTGCCGCCCTGCAAGTCCGTACCCATCATTCAGTCAACGTAAACCCAAATATCCTCACTGGGTTTCACTTTCAGCATTTTGAATTGGAGTCTTTAACAGGCCGGAGTTCGAGACCGTTACCTCGGGGACGAAGCCGCCGCTGGAGTCGAGCTACCTGGAGCATGAATTTTGGATTATACTGCGGTGAACCCTAGACTTAGGATCACGCTCCATCGAAACACACGTTGGAGGTTCTCGTGACCTTGCACCGCTTCCTGGTACTCAACATTCGAACTCCAGAATCAGTGCAGTGCACATTCCTTGAGGATCCTAGATGTCCGTTTCTCCCTAGTCTAGGCGGGCAATGTGAAACCTTTCAACATGTCGGAGGGTCAGTAGTGTCAAGACTTCATTTGGTTTCAACCGCAGTGTCAATTTCAACCGGAAGAGCCTGGCATTACTGACTGTACTTAACCCTGAATTCCTTGGCCCGGAAGTGGATGTTGACCGAGTAATGCTAGGGTGCTGGGGTAAGTCTCAGCCATCATTCTCGGAGATATCTGACACCCTGTACTTCCAACTTGCAGCGTTACCATGGCGGCTACGTACACGGTCGCGTGTACTCCTATCGACCCTGCCGATAGTCGGACTCTCGGATTCCTTTAAAGCTGGACCCCAGTTCGAACCGATATCATTTATACATCTCATCTTCCATTTCGCTATGTACCCACTGCGATCATGAAACTCGCACTCGTTTTCGCCGCGCTTTTGCAATCCGTCTGGGCCGCAAACAGCTTCGCCGGCGCCAATGTTCGTGTTCCACTTCTATGCGAGGACGCTGATTGACCCATGGTTGCAGAACTACTATCTTTATGCACTCCCAA
Source organism: Mycena vitilis (assembly GCA_029203975.1). NCBI lineage: Eukaryota > Fungi > Basidiomycota > Agaricomycetes > Agaricales > Mycenaceae > Mycena > Mycena vitilis. The sequence goes on from JARGYF010000130.1 coordinate 64,392, forward strand.
CTGCTGACCGGATCGCCATCCTGGATGGCATGAAGGCAGCGGGAATGAAGGTATGGTGACCGTCTCCCACATAATTTTTACAACCCACTATCACACAAGGTGCTCCGTACCCGGGTGGCCGCGGTCGGTGCGGGGGAGAAGGCGAGCAAGAACGTCGCAGGTGAGAGCGGTCTGTCCTTTTCTGTTCCTCGTTCGCTTACGGGAATTTATTGCTAGTCGCGGACCTGGAGGCGAACGGGATCGGCAAATATGACGATACGATCTTGAACCAGATTGACCAGTTGATGGTGCGTACTTAATTCCATTTCATGTCGTCCCATTGATTAGCCGTCCAATTTAGGTGGATGCTCACGCGCGCGGTAATACGATCTCTCGTTTCCTTTGCATCATCTGGACTATCGGTTTTTTGCAGGGATCAAGCTTTTGATTGGTATGTCCAAACTTGTTTTGATTTGACGAAAAACGCGTAGCTCACCTACGACAGGCATGCACGACAGTACGTTCCATTTATTCTTTGACTCAGTATTCAGCCGACATCTCCGCAGAGAATGCATTAGAGGCCGGAGACATCTACGCCAAGACATATGGCGTCGACGGTTTCTACACTAACTCGGGTGCGTCCATCTTAAACCTGTCCCCCATCCATGTACTAACTCCGCGCCGACAGCCGCAATCTCCGCTTTCAACGAACGTATCACGCACATCCTCAACGGCCACAAGAACGCACTGCTCGGAAACCAGCCGTGGAGTGAACTCTCGTCGTACATTTTCGGACTCGAGCCGCAGAATGAGTAAGTTCTCCTGTTCATAACCGCTCTGGCTTGTATGTAGCTTAACTTGTGTCTTAGGCCCATGATCTTCGACCAATCCTTCTACACGGTGCGTTTGTCGCTCAGTATGCCACTCTCGACGCAACTCACAATGTACCCGGTGTAGTCCCATCTCTCCTGGATCTGCAATGCAGCCCAGCAGATCCGCAACAACGTCGGAGACAAGGTATGTGTATTTTCTCAGGACTGTAACGCACGCTGAAGCCATGGAACAGAACCAACTCATCTTCACCGGCGGCAGCTCTGCGGGCACGAGCGTGCAGTCGACGTTCTTCGGGAGCTCTTGCACTGCGATTGACGTTGTCGCGATCCACGACTACACCGAGTGCGTCTCTCTTTCTTTCCGTGCCGCGGATGATTTTGACACACATGCGGTGCAGTGCCTACGACAGCTACCTCCCTTCCGCTATTAGCCAGGCCCAAGCCGCGGGGAAGAAGCTAATCGTCGAAGAGTGGGGCTCCCTCGTTGGTAGCTCCCGTACCACGAACCTCAACTCGAACGTGAGTCCGGCCTTGTGCTTCCCTCAATCAGCGAATTAACACGTTGTCGTTAGGTCCAGAAGATCAACAGCCATAAAGTGCCCTGGGTCTACTGGGAGCTGATCAGCAACGCCGACCCCCATCAAGGGGAGGATTACGAGGTGGGTGGCCCAGTATTGTCGCTGTTCAGCGCCGTCCATTGACCGAGCCTTTGCAGATCCAAGTCAACGGGGACGATTGGAGCACGATCTCTGCTGCATCGCTGGCTACCGGCGCACTTACCGATGCGCCTTTCGATTTCAGCGCGTCCCTGGCACTTTGAGAAAGCATGACTTGGTTGCAGTATACATTATATCCACATCTATTGTAGTACACGTTCGCCGCAGAGAATATACCTATGTTGGCCAGATAAAACATTATTTCAGCCACGTATCCCTCGAAGGATCCGGGGTTGAAATCTTGATTTGAACCAACGCACTTCCTACGTTGGGGACCTCCGCACTGAGCCAGACAAAGAGTTTGATTATATGCCTTAGCGCTTGTTGGTGCACGATCCCTCTTCGTCTGGTTGGCTGGTTGAATTTCTCCGCCAGCTCGGCGATGAGACTGGATCAGATCATCAATCACATCATTTACGTAATGCCGCGTGCCCTTCTCTTCGTGACCACGACATCGAAATCTTGTACACCATGAACATCCGCCTAGCAAAGGTAAGCCGCACCTGACCTCCACTCCAGGGTGCTGCCAACGTTTTACTAGGTCCGTGTCACCTTTCTGCTGGCTTGCAATGGGGTGAAATGGCTTCACAGGCTGCGCTGATTCCAAGTTGCATTAGCCAGAGGATCTCCCAGGCATCCAAGCCACAAACCTCCAAAATCTCCCGGAGAACTACTCGATGAAGTTCTGTGCGTACCTCATTGTCCATACTGTTTTTATTTGGACTTCCGTTAGGGATATACCACGCGATGACCTGGCCGCAAATCTCCTTCGTCGCGGAGGACAACAAAGGCCGCATCGTGGGCTATGTACTCGCGAAGATGTAAGTTTACTCGATTTGCACTGGCGTTCTCGTAGCAACATAACTCGGTGACTTCCTCAGTGACGAAGAGGAGACCGAGGACGGGGCGAAAAAGGATTCCGAGAAAGCCGAGGTGCACGGCCACGTCAACTCCATCTCCGTCCTGCGCTCCTACAGGCGGCTCGGACTCGCAAGAAAACTCATGGTTCTGTCTCGTGAGTAGCGCCCTCAGCTTCCGCCTCGCATCCCCGTCCTCATTTCAATATTTCAATATCGATCATCTAGAGGAAGCCATGTCGACGATCTACAAAGCCTCCTTCGTCTCTCTGCACGTCCGCAAATCGAACAAGCCCGCAATCGCGCTGTACCGCGACTCCCTAGGCTTCCGGGTGGCGAAAGTGGAGCATAAATATTGTCCGTGCTCTATCAATCCTTCTGCCTGTGCCCCGATTTGCTTACATTGGTTTTCGGTAGACGGAGATGGCGAGGATGCGCTGTGTATGCAGCTTGATCTTGCTTGATGTTCGATCTATACCCAAATTGCATAATCCAAACTATAAAGCGATTCAGCTCTACAAAACTCGAGTATCTGTGTCGTACAAGGCATACCATTTAAAAAGGCCCCCCATCCGAAGCCGCTCCTTCCCCGAAGTCCTTCAAACTCGAATCCGTTGTCTCTGCATTGACGAAGACATCTCAGCGCTACGTGTTCCCCGAATATTATCCCCCTTTACTACCAGAGGCGTTTGAAATTACTAACCCACTCCCTGAAGCAAAAGTGACGTTCCGTTTTGCGGGACATTTGTTGACAGCTGCTACAGATGTAAGTTGAAGGCAACAGAGGAGGATATCGAGTGAGTGAGATAATTGCAGCCTGAAGTTTCTGAGGCAGTCCTGGGTTCTAGACCAATTTTAACAGCTCAAACTCCGCTCGTCCCAAATGCGAATCGGCATTCAAATCAACGGGGGTTCGGGAAAACTATTCAGCGCTGCTTACACATGCGGGCCACGCTTACCGTAAGTTCAACGCTTTCCGCTCACTTGAAAAGGTGACTTGAATCTGTTGATCGTCAGCATGGTGGTCACTGGCGTCACGCTCTGCGCTTCTCTCGTCCACTGGCAGCGGTGTCCCACGGAACCTGTGGAAGCTTGAAGGCATTGAGTCCGCCGAGCACCGGGTGCGAACGAATGGTTCTACATAACATGGTCCCTGCCGGGTCAAGCGCGCATAGATATGGTGCGGTTCCAACCCTCCCATCCCGGTTGAGATCGACCTGAATGCCGTGTGTTGGCAACAGGGCGAGTGAAATAATTACAACTTGAACTTTCGAACTTTCCAACAGCTATGATTTCGCTCGTCCCCGGTTCGAATCGGCATCCAAAACAAGGAGCGGTGGCGATTAAGAGGAACAATTTTCAGCACAACGGAATTGCGACGGAGACGGGTCACGCTTACCGTAAGTTCAACCTTTCCGTCCGATTGAAAAGATGACTACGATCTTTTGATAGTCGCCGGAGTCCACATTTGGGCTTCCCTCGTGCAGTGGCAGCGGTGTCCCCGGAACGTGTGGAAGCTTGGAAGTTCAAGCTGCCGCATTGAGTCCGAGCATAGAGTGTTTCAACATACGAATGCCAGGTAAAGCGGGCTAGATATGGTGAGCTTTTCAGCCCTCCCATGGGCGATCCTATCCTGGGTCAGAACTTCATTGATGATTCATGAGCATCGATATCCTGGATGACAATTGCAGCCTTGCATGAGATCCTCCGCGCCTATGCCGGCAACCGGTTCGACTTTGAACCGGACGTTCCAAAGTTTCGAAGCCATGATGTTTTGCATGACGCAGCACGGCGGGTACAGTCTAGATCTTTCCACTCTGGCTTATACTTAAAGGCCAAGGATCCCTTCTTGGCCCCCATTGAAACCGAAATGGCGCCTGTTGCAAACGGTCGAGTGATATTTGCCTCCATCCCCAAAGGTTGTTCCACTTAGTCGGCCAGTCCGTTCTTGGTTGTCTCACACCACGGTTGACTGCACAGACTTCCCTGTACCCGGCGAGACGACGGTGTACGATGCGAGCGAGAAGATCGACCTCGACGCTGCTCCCCTCAATGGAGGATTCCTCATCAAAACCCTGGTTCTCTCCGTCGACCCGTACATGCGCGGACGGATGCGGGACCCTAGCGTTAAATCGTACGCTGTACGCACTCCTAAATCTCTCCTTTTCCGGTGTCATTCTAATGAGGAGGAGGACATCAGCCCCCTTTCACCCTTAAGGAGCCCCTCAACGGGTACGGCGTTGGCGTCGTACTGCGCTCCGAGTGCAAGGACGTCGCAGCGGGGAAATATGTCTACGGGATGCTCCGTGCGGTCGTCGTCTGCTTTTGTGTCCTATTCTTACGTCGTTTACTTAGCGCACCAGCAGTACAGCATCTTGCCCGGTATGGAGGGACTCATTTCCCTGGAGAAGCACCCGAAGCTACCCTGGACAGTCTACGTCGGCGTTGCGGGAATGCCAGGTTCGATACACTCACCCTAGCTTGAGGCACGGCCCATTAATGCATGTGTTGTAGGTAAGACCGCCTACATGGGCTGGAAGGCATACTCGCATGCCAAGAAGGTTATAGCCGTAATCAACTCCCTGTACCGCGACTGAACGTGACTTGCTGTAGGGTGAAATCTCCTTTGTGACTGCCGGTGGAGGTATTTGGACATATCTATCCTCGTTTCCAGACCGCTGACCCACTGCCACAGGCCCTGTCGGCTCGTACGCATTCATCCTGACCGCCCCAAACCTTATATATTCAAGAGACTCTCAACTGCAGCATGGTAATCCAACTCGCCAAACGCGACGGTCTCAAGGTCATCGCATCGGCGGGGTCAGAGGAGAAGCTCAAGTTCATGAAAGACATTGGCGCGGACGTCGTGTTCAACTACAAGAACACCGACACGCGCGAGGTTCTGTCGCGTGAGGGGCCCATCGACGTGTACGCTTCTATTCATTCTCTGACTTGAATCGGCATTTGACGCCTGGCAGGTACTGGGACAACGTCGGGGGACCCTCACTCGACGCCGCACTCGAATTTGCGAACACACACGGGCGACTGCTGGTGCGTTAGCTGGCCGGAATGCGGAACGAACACTGACGATCTGAAGTCGTGTGGAATGATCGAAGGATATAACAAAGGGTACACGCCCATAAAAGTAAGTATACCAATCCCTGCCCACCCTGACTCACAGTTACCAACGGTCCCCATTGCTAATCTTATCTTCAACAGAACATGCACCTCGTCTTTGGGAAATCGCTCACCATCAGCGGCCTGCTCATCTTCCACCTCGAGAATGCCGAAACCGACAAGGAATTCTACGAGACCATTCCGCCGCTGCTCGCGTCGGGGGAGCTGAAGTACAAGGAGGAGGTGACGCAGGGACTTGACAAGGTCGGGGATGTGATTCTATCTGTGCAGCAGGGTAAGAACACTGGCAAGGCGGTTGTGGTTGTTGCGGAGGAGTGAGTCAAAGGAGAACGTGGCTTGACGCGAAAGTTTGATGTAAAGTAAAATGTATTCCGAATCAGTTTTGCGATCTGCATGCTCCGCACTGACCACAGTATCAAAATTTCCGGTGAAAATCTGTAATTAGATGTTGTAATCTCCAACCGCGCACGACTGCCTTGTACGAGGAGAGACAAGCGAGCGAGCTGGTTAATGCTCGGGAAGAAGAGGATGGGACAGGCGGTTAAGGCGGACGTGCAACGGCGGAGAGAGGCAACACGCTCCCGAGAAAGGAACGCAGGGATGTCACATGCCTAACTCGCTGGACGCTCGTCGTGTTTTTATTAATTACACTGTGAAAATACATTAAAGCTACGCTTGTTGTCCTTGATCACTATTCGATTTGGCATTCACGTCGCCCTCGGCATTTTCGTCGCCTTGCCCGTCCCCCTGCTCACCACCTTTTTGGTCACCACCTTTCTCGCTGTCTCCGCCTTTCCCCTGGTTAGGGCTGCCGTCCTTTGCCTTGCCCTCCTTGTTCTTCGCGGTCGACCCCTTCGATCTATGTTCGCTGTCCTCCTCCTTCTGCGTCTCGCTCCCGCCAAGGCGGTAATAATCGTCCCCTTCCTGCCCGCGTTCGTGGTGAATGGTCAGACGCTGCAGCTCGGCAATGAAGTTCTCCATCTTCTCGTTCTTCTTCGAGCGCGGAAGGCGTCCTATATGTGCGAGCCAGTCCCATTTGTTTAGGACAAAGTCTATGCCAGTGTCAAACTTGTGTTCCTTGATGAGGTCTGGAAGATATACGCACACGCGAGGGCGACCACTACGGTGACACCAAACGAGAAGCACCAGATTCGGACAACCGTGACCTGGATCGTGCGTAAGCCAGAGCCCATGGCAAATGAAAGGGACGTTGCTCACGATATCAACGTGTCTAATGCGTATCATGAGTTAGTCCCAGTACAAGCCAGTCACAAAGGACGTACCCATTGTGTGTTGCCGCCCCGCTGATCCAGCCCCACAGACAGAATAGCGACGCAAGTACATCGACGCCGAGAACCTGGGTAGTTCTCAGCTACTGATGGACTATGGAGCAAGGTAGACAAACTTACAGCCGCAAGCAACTGGAACGAGGGCAGAACATTCTCTTCGTTGCTTCCTTGGCTCATGCGCGTGACGAATATGACCTTGAAAACATAAAGTCAGGTCAAAAAAGTGCTAATAGGAGAGGCTGAAAGGAACGTACCCAGCTCTCCGTTAACGCAACCTCGAGGAAGAGAATTTCCTGCACGCTAGGATTCGAGCTGAGGATTTTTCGAGCACGGTATAACAGCGGGCCACGAACCTCCCGTAGTTCTCGATGATACCACCTGTTGATGACCTCAACAGCGTGCCGCGGACGGCCCTGGAAACGAGGCCCTTGTCAGCAAGGGTGGAACTTGATATTTGGGGAAACGAACCATGTTCCTGCGGCGAGGATAAGGCCCTGGGTATCTGATAAGCGACGCAACATAAACGAGACCAGGTTGCAGAAACACACCATTACTGTCGAGATGACCCACACTTTCGCAAGCTCCCACTCAACGGGCGACTTGGCGTCTACGAGTGTCTTAGTCCACCGGCATGTGTTTTTGGGAAGAACGTACATGGTGCTCGGTCATAAGCAATTGCGATAGTTGCAACGTCGGCGAATATGGCCTGAGGAACCGTTAGTATGCCACGCAAGCGGCAGAAATCAGAAATGCTGACGAGAAAGACGATCTAGCGAAACTCTCAGCGTATATCCACAATAAATAGATACAGGAGTCATACCAGATCCACTCGAATTGTCTCGTTCAGAATCAGCATTGAAAGCGCCAGGTAGACTTCCAAGTGGATACACAGCGCAATACGATAAATGATGTAGGCCTTGGTGAATTGGAATTGACATGCGCACACATCGAGGGGGGAATAGTGTACGAACCTTCATCCGGTGGAATATCTGTCGAGCGACTTTGATAGACGTGATAATCGAGTTGAGCCCTTCATCCAAAAACACAACATCTGATAAAAGTGGGATTGAACAGGCCATCACAACTAACGACTGGAGATGGATACTCACCAGCCGCCGACCGTGCAGCGTCGCTCGCTCCTTCGACTGCGATCCCACAATCCGCCTTCTTCAGCGATGGAGCGTCGTTGACACCCTGGAATTGATTCAGTCTCCGGTCGAAAACGGGAGCATGGAGCGTACGTCTCCGGTCATAGCAGTCAAATGCCCGCGCTGTTGCAGCATCTCCACGACCTGGTACTTATGCTCGGGGAACACCTCCGCGAAACCATCTGCACCACCGCCCTTCAGCTCCCCCAAAGGATAAGTTGTACTCGGTGTCGGACTCACCGGCTGCTTCCACGAAATCCCGCACATCCGACCCACTCATCCCACTCCCAATAAGCCGCTGCGAGTCGTAGACGTTCGTGCCGAGCTGGAGCTGCTTACACGTCTCCTTCGCTATCGCTACCGCGTCGCCAGTGAGCATCTTGATGTGGATGCCTAAGTCCTGCGCTTCTTGGATCGTCTGTACGCCGGAATCAAGTCAGCACTGTGCACATAGCGGGCATTAGACGGATGGAGGCGTACAGCAGCGGTGTCGCTCCTGGGCGGGTCGGACATGCTCATAATTCCCAACAGCTCCCAGTCCTTCCCCTCCTCCTTGATCGCGACGCCCAGAGACCGGAACCCGCGCTCCGCAAACGACTGCGAGGTTTGCCGGTATTCGTTCACCGTCTTCGCGTCGAACTTCCGCAGTTTCAGGATCCTGCATCCCGTCAACAGGATCTATCAGTAGGCGAAAAAATGGGTAGGAGAGAACCTACGCGTTCGGCGCACCCTTGCACGCGACGTACTTTCTCCCGTCCTTCTCCACCTGCGCCTCGATGCGCTTCGAGACGGGATCGAATGGCGTGAACTTGTGCGTCTTCCACCCGCTGCGTAAGTTTTCCTGCGCCCCAGGGAAGTTCTGTGCGCCAATGCACGATAAATATAAGATTCGTCGGGGCAGATGTAATGAAGCAGACGCGTACCTTAAGCCCGACGATGGTCACCTTGTCAATCGGGTCGAGCGACTTGATGTTATGCGACGACGCGAGGACCGCAACGGTCATGAACCAGTCTCTGTCCACGCCTGTATTGAAAAGTATGGATTATTCCAGGATGATTTCGTGGAGGACGAATGGGGCACGCACCAGGCGAGACATATGGCTCATTTAGCGAGAGCTTGTTCGCGGTGAGCGTGCCAGTTTTGTCGGAGCAGAGCATGTCCACGCCCGCGAGGGATTCGATTGCGGTTAGTTTTTGGACGATGCATTTCCGGCTGAGCGAAGCTCGATTTCAACAGAACATTCATGGCGCAAGAGGAGGGGACGTACCGAGCTAGATAGGCGGAGCCAACGGCCTGAGATGAAGGGAGTTAGGTGAGTGAATCGCCAATGTGTGGTGGGGGTAAAACGCGTACCATCGTTGTGGTAGTGACACAAGGGAGACCGACCGGGACGCCGATAATCTATACAGCACAACCACCAATCAGACTCTGCGCGTTCGGGTATGAGGACAAAGGGCAGGTGACAAATGCTCACGAAGAACACCAGCGCATAAACAAGCAGCGAGTTCTCTTTCGGGCTCGCGATTCCGATTCCTCTTCAAAGTTGCATCAACGTCAAGACATAGGAAGAGGAATAGGGTTAAACGCACCTAAAGAACCCGCCGACCCAAACGACGAAGATGAACACCAGCACGAGGACGAGGAGGGATGTACCGATGCCGCCGAGGACGATCTGGAAGTGGCCCCGTTCGTTCGAGTCTGCGTATCACACAATGAGGAGCGGGGTTCGAATACTTGTCGGAAAGGTAGGGTTGAATGGATACGCACTCATAACGAGCGACGCCGTGCGCCCAACGAACGACTGCTTCGCCGTCGCGCTCACCACCCCATAACACTGCATCACCGTTCGTTAACTTTCAAGTCAAAACAAAACGCACGCCGAACCTTCCCGCGCTTAACCCCACACGTATAATACGCGACGTCCCCGACGAACTTGTCCACCGCCAGCGACTCGCCGGTGATGGCGCTCTGGTCCACGGACGCGACGGACGGCCCCTTGTCGGGTCCCTCGTCTTCGTCGTCGCTGTCCCCGCCGTTTTTGGTCTTGGTCTGCTCGGTGTCTTTGGATTTTTGGAGGGTTTGTTTGGCCTGGAGGGAATTTATCAGAGACCGCAGGAATATTGGGGGTAGGGGTAGGGGTAAGTAGAGCACGACGTACTTTTGCATCGTCCTTATCTTCGTAGCTGGCTAGAATCTGAATATCTTCAGTTCAATGACCATGCGAAGTGACGGGGCAATCGTACCGTGGCGTCCGCCGGAATGGTATTCCCTTCCTCCAATATTACCTATCCTAGGATAAATATCCTATCCAGCGGTCAACAAGAAGCGGGTGGACTCACGATGTCACCCGGAACCAAATCCCGCGCCTCAATCTCCTTCTCCTGCCCGCCCCGCACGACAAACGCCTTCATCGCGATTCCGGCCTTGAGCTCCGCGACGATATCGCCCGCTTGTTTTTCCTGATACCACCCCACACCGGCGTTGAGGAATAGGATGCCGATCTGGCATGCATTAGGGCGGTAGTTAACACGAAAGTGATGGGTGGGAGCGCGAGGTGGACGCACGATAACACCGAAATCGATCCAGTCTTGCAAGCCGGCGGAGAGGATGACAGCGATCTCCATCGTGTAGAGGATGGGACCGCGGAAGTACGAGATGAATTTGAGGAATTGGTTTTCTTTCGGGCTACAACGCGTGAAGATGCAGTTTTCTTTTAGAGAACAGGAAACGCACCTGGTGAGTTCGTTGTATCCAAATTGTTTGCGCCGCGTGTCAACTTCGCCGTCCGCCAAGCCCTTCGTCATGTCGGTTTGCAACCAGTCTTCGGGGATCTAAGCGCGAATTAACCCTGCACAATCGTGTAGATGAATTGGATTAACGCACCTTCTTCTCCTTATCGCTCTGCACAGCGACCGTTCTCCACGGCGCATACCACAGCCTCTTCCGCGGCCTGTCCTCATCATCCTCATCCTCGTCGTCGTGCTTGTTCTCCAGCGCAGCCTGGTCCTTCGCATACCGCAGCAGCACGTCGTACTCATCCCCCTCGTAATTCTGCGCCCCATCCGACTCGGGCTTGGTGGGAGACGTCGGCGTCGACGGCCCCGACTCCAGGTCGTCGGGCTTTGCGCGCCCATTTGAGCGGTGTTTCAATAGGGATGCCATGGTCAGCGTCGATGGGTGCGTCAAGAGTTGGACGGACGCCGGGTGGTACCTATGTTTAAATGCATAGTTCGGTTTATTCTGGGATCTTGGTTATCTGGTGACGTTCGGATGACGGTTTTGTGGGGCGTTCTATTTTTTGTGGGAGCTTACAAGTAAGCGGGTTGATGTCAACCCTGAGACAGTCTAAGTAGAGCTCGGAGGTATAAGTAATGTTCCTGGAGCCAGAGTAAAAGACGTGCAGTGGTCCGCGAAACAACATTTTCTTCTTGGAAATTTTGCAAGGACTGAGTCGAAAGGCACTGGCCAGACCAGGGACCTGGTAGTCAGAAAGCCGCAGGCATACTCTGATGGTACAAGTGGAGAACAATCCGCTCATGTGCAGGAGCAGAGGCGTAGCAGATGTCGAGCAGTCCCAGATGAGGCCATGGCGGCAAGAAGACGGGGTTGATGACGTTGATCACATCGTTGATGAATGATCCCCAACCGGCAATTCCCCGCGGTTGAAAAATCCCTCGTTCGATCTCTAGCCTACTGACTGCAGTACCGCTAGATTCTAATGAATGCACTACTAGTAAATGGCCTTGGTGTGTTATCTCGAGAATGAAGCTGATTTCTAGTAATTCAAACAGCTCGTCCAACAATTCACGTTCAAGGCGTTCCAAATAGTCTCAAAACCATAAGAGTCGACTCTACACAAGGGCATATGAAGCAATAGGTCCGGAAGACAACTATATTCTACGACCGACGATACTCGATAACATCGTCGTCTAACCCGAACGACTGCAAATCGCGCTTCTTCTCCTTGCTCAAATCTTGCCACTGCAGCCCGTCCTCTGCATTTTCCACAGTCGACAGTGTCTGCACATCGAACTTATGCCCATAACTGTGTCCCACACAGCTAGCACCACCGATTTCCGCCCAGATGAGATCGCTCGGCCCCATGCCGCGCCCGGTGAACGCCGGCCCCCGGCGGTACGGCGCCTTCACCAGCACGTCGGAGCGCGCATACCAGTGTTTCGTGAGATTGCGCACAACCCACACGCGGTCGTTGGGGAACAGCGGATCGACTGCGCCGCCGGTGGCGCGTTTGTACTCCGGGAGCGCGACGTGTTTGAAGTGCTCCATCACGTACTCGACGACGTACTCCTGGGGATCGCCCTTGGGGAAGTGGGCGAGCACGTCCGCCGGGAGGTTCCCTTCAGCAAAGCCCGAGTCTTGGTTTACGATGAGAACGCGGTCGCCGGCCCAGTGGCCGACCGGGATGCGCGCGGAGGGCGCTGGGCGAGCGCGGAGGTTTCGGCCACTCTCCGCCGCCGGGAGAGCAGGCACGGGCTGGTTATCGGCGGGAACGGTGAAGAGCCAGAGGAAGTCCAGAGACAGCCCGTTAGCGAGGGCTTCCTTCACCTATGCGCCATCCTCATCAGCGGGGAGTGGCAACGACGCGTCAATGACCAACGCACCTTGTATCCGTACCGGTTGCTGCAGTCGACGACCTCCAGCTTATCAAGGTTGAGAAGCGCAAATTCAGGCATGTGGCTTTATGTTTTCGTGTGAGATGGTGGGTGGTCAAGAGATAGAAGAGATATACGCGATGCCACTGTGGGCGCGTTTTAAAGGGGCTTGACCACGTGATGCGGTCGCGCTGTTGCGATCACAGAAGCAGGGACAAACATCCCATTCTGCTCTCAATGCCCATGACGCTCTGGCCGGGTGGGCGGGGCAAAGGAACTTGAAGATCGAGGCCATCTTATTTCTTCCCAAATAAGACTCACGATTCAATTTCGCCAAAGTTGAAATGTCGAGTCAATTTTCAACCGAGGAGCAATTAACACTCTACTCAGGCGGTTGTGCACGCGCCGCGCAGACATGGTTTACCGTTTCAATCGTTGCTTTAGCACAACTCCCCCTTGTAAAGGCTGGAAAGCATGCTAATTTATTTCATTGCAAACCAGTCACACAATTCCCGTCGTCGAGTTTCGGTTCAAACGTCCAATTCTCATCATCGATGTCTGCAGATATGTTGCAGCTTTGGGAGATATCCGGTGGATATCAGGTAACTAAAACCATGCATATGAGTGTCAAGCCATGCCATGAAGTAACGACTCTAACAGGGCAGGAAAGTGAAGATTTGGCGGGCTTGCGTGGGATCGAGCGGTTCCAGGGTGAGCTGCAGTTTTCGGAGGCCAGATGAGAAATCGGGTGCATTCAGATGTGAACGCTTACAGGAGCGGAGGGTGATATAAGGGCCGGCTGGAATGGCCAAGAGGTCATTGCGAGCCCAAACTGAGAGTCCAGGATGCTGGACGGGAGGAAGATGGATAAATCAGGCAGAAAGATAACACGGCAAGGGCACGCACTTGAAGCCCGCGTTGCCGTTGGCAGTGATATTCCAGAGCGTAATTGCATTGGGATGGGCGCAGACCTGGGCGCGAGTTGGGTCCCCGGCGATGGGTGCGGTGGTGTAGGACACGAAAGTGAATGCACCGGCATTGCTGATGCGAAATTGGTTGGCTGGCCCAGTGGGCTGCAGGAGCCACTGTGGAAGATTTGCTAAAACTACAGATGGATGTCCGACACGAGAAGGCGCTCACGTTTTGCGCAATCTGGCCAGGGGACGGAGTGAACGCGTGAATGGGATTGAAATCCACTGGACGGTTGTTGTGGAGGTCCACACAGCGCGATTCAAAATCCGTGATGCGGAAGAAGCCGTTGGAAGGCGGAACTCCTGCACGCACGAGGGTAGTAGTAAGTGACAGGATAAGTAGGGCAAATTGAGAAAGCATGAGTTCGAGTGGGATCGATGTCGAAAGTGACACGGGAAGAGGCTCTTATACAGAGTAAGGAATGAGGGGATTGAACGTCTCAGGAGATCACCGTCGCTGAAGTTTACCTCCGTCAGGGAAGGGACCGTCGGGTGAAGTTTTGGCTCAACCTTCTAGCATAATAGTCCCTGCCGAGTGCCGCAATGTATATCGGATTACGCAGAGTACTGGGGCATCCGTCCGAATGGCTATCGCCCTGAAGCAACCACCCCGTTCTTTCGATGCTGGTTCGAAGCGGCGCAAGCTGGTTTCTCTTGTACTATCTGTGGAAGGGCAACGATGGACGACGGTGCTTTAATTATTTAATGGCTTGAAACTCGGAGACCGTTGAGCTCCAGCCTCATGGAAGGAGGGGCCTACGGACTGGTAGATTTACCGTGATATACGCTTTCTTGATCCATCAAAGATCAATGCGACGGACGTAGGGCACGCTGGAAGAATGAGCCCTGGATATTCAACCGTGGGAAAACGTGACTGAGCAAAGCAACGTCAAGATGACTTCAGTTTCAGAATCTGATGGAACAAGAAGCAGCCGCAGACCGCGGGCTCAATGCTGTCTGAGTTTCTCGTTCAACCACCGCGGCGTGGACACATCGGATCGTCTTCTGCCATGGCACGAGTCAAAGCCTGAGGCGACTTAAACCCGTGTCCACCGCAGCAAACGTCAGGACCAGCTGTCACCGAAGTTACTTCACGGCATTCGATCTCTGTTCCTTGATTGAATTTCTCCGTCTGGTTCTAACAGATGCCGGAAGTGTCAGTAAAGAAGAACCAGAGTTGTGCCAATGGTCATTATTCCGTTCATTCTCGTGCGTGCGCTGAATCTCATTTCTCTATGGGCAGAATTCCATTCTGGCCAGCGTCCCACCTGTCAGAGCTAAAAAGTCATTCAATTTATATTTGCAGGTTCCAAGTTACATCAATGCCGATTTTTCAGCGTTCAACATCTTGCTCGATGGGTTGCAAGGTCGGTGAATATTCAGTGGATGTCAGACAACTAGGTCCACGGATATGGGTGAAGGCATGCCACCGGGAAAGAAAGTCTTACAGGTCTGTAGAGTGAAAGTCTGGCGCGGTTGGGTTGGATCGAATGTTTCCAGGGTGAGCTAAGTGGACAGGATGTCAGCGCTGCGCCGTTGATTTTCGCAGGCAAATTACCGGGGAGGTGGCAAGAGCAAGTGCGGGTTGGAATTGCCAAGCAGTGATTGCGAGCCCAGACTGCGATTCACGGATACTACGTAGAGTGCGTGAATCAATACAGCAGGTAATATATGCTGGACAATGTTTGAGCCTCACGAACCTGAATCCGGAGTTACCGTTGGCAGTGATGTTCCATAAAGTAATCGGATCCGGATGGGCGCAAACCTGAGCACGATTCGGGTTGCCAGCAATTGGAGCGTTGGTGTAGGAAGCAAAGGTCAATGAGCCGGCGTTGCTAATGCGAAATTGGTTCGGTGCACCCGTCGGTTGGAACAGCCACTTTGAAGAGCTTGGTTGAATTTCATGGATGTAAGCCTAACGTGATTCTCTCACATTTTGCGCAATATCTCCAGCCGAGGGGGTGAATGATTGTATGGGGTCGAAATCCACGGGGCTTGCGTTGTGGAGGTCCACACTGCGGGATTCGAAATCCGTGATTCGGAAGGAGCCGTTGGAGGGTGGGGCCGCACGGACGAACGCGGTCAGCGACAGGAACAGAAAAGAACCGTGACAGAACATGAGTCAGTTTGAGTGGGATCAACAGCGGAGGCGGCATGCGAGGGACCTCTTATACACAGGACGGATAGAGGGGGACAGTGCGGAGGACATTGTCGGTGAATCTCAGCTTCGCCGGGGAACGTGGCTGAGACGTTGAATGGTGGGAACCCGGAAGATATTACGTTGGAATAAGCCCAAAGCGAACTCTGTTTCTCGTTCCGGCAAGCTTAAGAATGTTTTATTGATACTTACAATATCAACCGGTGTACACGATGTAGAGGCAACGACCCGTGTCCAATCCGCTAAGGCACGACCACTGCCACCAGGGCCAGCTGTCACCGTTCCTTTCAGGTGTTCGATCTCTGTTCCTTGATTGAATTCATCCGGCCTGAGCCTTTACAAAAACCGGAACTATGTACAACCCAACCAGAATTGTGCCAATGGTCAATATCCACCCCACTCTCGTGCGCTCTCCAAATATCACGCGAAAAAAGTCCCCTAATCTTTCCATCTAGGCTGCCGCTCTCGTACTTGCTCTCTGCACAGAGGCAGCGGCTCCTGTGGCGCAAAACATATTCCCCATCTCATTTATCGGCAGCATTACCGTGCCTCAGGCTACGTCTGGAGACACCCGCGTTTATTACCAGGACTTGGACAACAACATCGGCGAGCTAGTTGTCACCGGGCCGTTCGTCAGTGGACATGTCGCGGCTAGCGACATGCGAGTCCCTGCATCGCAGGTTCTTGGTGGCACTCCCATAGCGAGCGCGGTTCTCGGGGACAACTTCGCCGAGGTAAATCGGCGTTATATCCGTTTTTTGACTCAACCAGGGACTGATACTACTTCAGCTCCACCTCTTCTTCGTCTCCCCGGCACATATCCTGAGCGAATGGATCTGGAATGCCCAGGCTGCCGCTTGGCGCGGCGGCCCGACGTGCAGCGACTGTATCACTGTCAACGGATTTGTGGTACAAACTGGAAGCCAGGTATTATATGCAAGTGCCAACAATGCCCCGGGCAGCCCTGCTCTTCTCCGTGTTACGTTCGTGAGTAGCGGCGCACCAAACACGCTTAGCGAGGTAGCCTTCACAACCGCAAGAGGGTGGCAGCTTGGACAGCTCAGTATATGATTGTATCTACATGCATACTACGATACAATGGCGCGTCCTTCTCTTAGTTGGCACGTCTCATGACTCTCATCATGTCATCGCGGCGCATGTTATGCGCGCACGTGATCGCGAGTGTGAAGCGGTCCGGGCGATCTCGAAAAGAGCTCTGAGAAGGACTCCTTCAAAGACTCGAGCTACTCAACTTTCAAGGAGGTCTCACGGTCGTCGGAATTAATCGGTCCTTGGACCGTTTTCTGGTGATGTTGATTAAAACTCCGGGATTGTGAGGAGGAAGCCATGAACAAAAACGGGTGCTCGTGGGTGCTCGTTTGAGTAGAGAACACACGCTTCGTGCGCTCCATTTATTGGCTGAACCGGAGGTTTAGCTACTCTAGGGAACTTGCGTTTGGCCCACATGTACAAGTAGTATGTGTCAATTCCACGTTGTCAGATGCCGTCCACAATCTATCACCTGCTGATGGCTTAAAGTGATTCAATGTGGACGTCACTCGAACTCAGACAACACAGAAATTTCCAGTTCGCTGTAGTAGAGTCAGTTGTCATTTTAGCGGAAGAGTTTATGATACTGTACTATTTCGACCGAGTTTACGCGTGACACGTTCAACTTTTGAGGCCTAAATAGGTTGAAAAACGCCACAATTTTGCGTCCGGCAGTTGCCGGACTACCATTTATGGAAATTCTGTCATGATTGCCGAGAAATGAAAAGCAAGAAAAGTGAACACCTACGGTGACGCGTGACATGCTGTGAACACTCGGTCGAAATAGTACAGTATCTATACAGGCAGAAGGAATTTGCGGCAAAAACTGCCGACGCAACACTGTTCTGTTTGGACTTGGTTTGGACCATCATCTGGCCCACGTTCAACTATTTGTCAAAAATCTGACGAGTCTGAACCTCTACACTCAAATATGGGGTGTCTTTCGATCCCAAAGAGCACTGCCAATGAGCAACCGCATGCACAACTTTTCTGCGGTCACCGCACTTTGGATATAGAAAAGAGAGCCACACAAAGGCTTTGATATACCCCCAACCTCAGTACTGATTGCCGACTCGCACCCTTGACATTCAACAAATAGTGTTCGGCAATACACTTTCTTAAATGCTGCAGTCAGACTTTGAAAGGGGTATCACAAGAGCACTGCAGAGGAGCAAAGGCATTCATTTTTCTGTGGTCGCCGAATTACGCTATTTCCGGATCGGGTGCTGAACCCTTGTTGATTGAATACATGTAACGGACCAAGAGAGACAAAAAAGGCTGTTGTTCCAGCCGACATGGCCATCGTGGGGGTCGAACCCGCAACCTTTGTATGCTGGGCGGGTTCGGGCCGCGCCGCCTGTTTTTCGGCCTGTTTTTTCGAGCGGAGCGAGAAAAACAGGCGCCAAGAGTGTTTTCCGCGCAGCGGTCGGTAGTATTTTCGCGCAGCGGGGTCGGGTTCGGTAGTA
Organism: Mycena vitilis; assembly: GCA_029203975.1. Taxonomy (NCBI): domain Eukaryota; kingdom Fungi; phylum Basidiomycota; class Agaricomycetes; order Agaricales; family Mycenaceae; genus Mycena; species Mycena vitilis. Next base: position 82,611 of record JARGYF010000130.1, read on the forward strand.
TGTTCGCGGAGCGGGGTCGGCTTCGGTAGTATTTTCGCGAAGCGGTGGTTGGCGGGGGTGCCTAGTATTCGCTGCTGGTGGGGTGCCCAGTGTTGTGTCGGGGCCAGGTGTTTTCCCCAAAAGTGCCGTGTTGAAAAAAGTGTAGACACTGAAAAAGAAAAGTTGACTAAAGCTCGAGTGTCATGTTGAAAAAATGGGTACCGTAAAAAGGGTTTGGCAGTGCAAAGAGAGATGCGGGCGGCAACACCTTGAAAGCGCGGCACTGAAAAAAATTGGCAAGCGTTGAGAAACTTGCAGCTAATGTCGTGTTGAAAACCGTGTTGCGTGACGTGACCCTGAAAGAATTGGCAGAGGCGTTGAAACATGGAAAGAGAAGCGCAACGACGGTGCACTGAAAGAGTTTGATGCGATGACAGGCACTGACGTCACGATGTGATGGCGCGTTGAAAAAAATGACAAGGCCGTTGAAAAACTTTACAACGGCGTTGAAAAACTTTACACGGTCGTTGAAAAACTGACGTCACGATGAAAAAATTTGATGGTGCGTTGAAAAACTTTACACGGTCGTTGAAAAACTTTACACGGTCGTTGAAAAACTTTACAAGGGCGTTGAAAAAAAGTACACGGTCGTTGAAAAAAAGTACACGGTCGTTGAAAAAAAAATACAAGCATGTTGAAAAACTTTACCAGGACGTTGAAAAACTTTACACGGTCGTTGAAAAAAAAATACAAGGGCGTCGAAAAGCTTTAGACGCTTGTTGAAAAACTTGACGCATTATAGGGACGCGCGCGACACACCTGTCACGTGTGCGCGACTGCCTCGTCCGCTGCCATCCACTCGTCGACTACGCTGTCACACCCGTCCTGCTTGCGTCCTCGCTCTCAATCACCTCAGACAGCCCCGCCCACTGCACGACCTCGCTTCCAGTCACAGTTCCGCCGCATATCGTCTCGCGGCGCTGCATACAATTCCTCATGCCAAAGTAGGCACACCTCCCAGGGGACTCCCGGGAACTGCTCGCCTTCCCGCAAAAATCACGGTTACCAGAAGACACGCATCTGGTGTTAAAGGCATCCAAGCACATACCGTCGTGCCGCTGTGTCTCTCAAACTGGACCTACACGCAGGACTCCCAGCAAAACTAAAGTGTGGCACCATCCTTGCGAAGCTCACTCCCGGACACCCCGAATCGCGTTTCTCTCTGCCACACGCAATCTGGCCCTGGCGCCACGACGTACTGATACAAGCGAAGTCGGCGGTGGAGCTCCGGAAGACTCGCGCCTTCCTACGACTCCGAGACTCGCAACTCGCGCAGCCAGCAAGAAGCACGCTTGTGACACTGAAGACGACGTGTACCCGCTCTCCGCCATCTCCGCCTCGCGCGCAGGCTACACAAAACGAGTCTACAGCGTGCGCGCGACTCTCAGCTGCTTCACGGCCCCTCGGCGCATGCATCAAGCATACGCTTGATGCGGGCGCGTTGCGTGAGATTGCGGGGAGCACCGCTTGGGGCCATCAGTATGCGAGCAAGAACGGGAGCAGAGTAGAAGCCAAATCTGCCTGCACTAGGCCCCGATGCGCGCAGATGGAGCGCCGGAGCGCGAGTAGTCGTCGACGCAGGACAGATAGGTGAACCGCAGGTTTCGTTATTCCCTTTCATTCCAAATTACACGTCTATATTGAAAACAACTTCTTCTTTTCTTCCCGCTAATGAATCACTTCTTCGAGTTAATGATGTCGACGAACTCGGGCTTGAGCGAGGCGCCCCCGACCAAGAAGCCGTCGACGTCCGGCTGCGTGGCTGAGCGAGATGCAGGTCAGCCCAGCGCCGCGATCGATAAGACGGCACTTACAGAGCTCCTTGCAGTTCCCCTTGTTGACGCTGCCACCGTAGAGGATCCGTGTCGATTCCGCGACGGCCGGGGACACGGCCTTGGAGAGGAACGCACGGATGTCGGCGTGCGTCTCCTGCGCCTGGGTGGAGGTGGCGACCTTCCCGGTCCCGATCGCCCAGACGGGCTCATACGCGATCACGATTTTGCTGGGACCAGTCTCAGATAGATGCCAGCAGCCAGATGGGGATGACGCACCTCCAGTCGGACTCCTTGAGGACGTCGACGGCCGCCTGAAGCTGCTCCGAGCAGACCTTCGTGGTCTGATTCGTCTCGCGCTGCTCAAGCGTCTCGCCGATGCACAGGATGACGGAGAGGGAGGATGCGAGTGCCGCCTTGGTCGCGGGTGTGGACGTGAGACGAGTGTCATCCGGTAAGTCCCTCGCGTTGTGTGCTGCCCGTCACTGACTCTTGCTTGCAGTGGTGGTGAGGCTGAGATGAGCTATATTTTTGTACGGGGCCATGTATGATTGGCGCAATACTGATCTTTTATGGCTTGGGATGTTGGCATTACTTTTCCTCGCAAGCTCATATGCGCGTGAAACTTATCATGGATTTCTGGACATTTCTGGACGATCAGCCTTGTAAATGAAGACGCCAAACACAGAAAACGATGAGGGTTTCGTGTCCACGAACCGCCAACTGATGAGGCGCCGTAACCCGTTCAAGGCGCGATAGCTTCCAATTCTATATGCCGGACCTGCCTCACTTGTGCTCAACGCGCGTCGGCACCAATATCACGAATACGCAGGTAGTTACATTGCTCAAGAACATTGGATTTAGCTACAAAAGATAGAGCACAAGAAAGAAAAAAAACACCGACCCTTGCATCCTCGTCGTACGTCCAGGAGCAGTCCTGTTAACGCTCGGAAGCAAAGTAATATTAGCACGACGCTCTAACCAACTGAGCTAGACGGCCGGTGCTGATTGGCGCGTGAGCGGAGTCCGGCCACCGGGTCAAGAAGAAAGTGCCGCTGAACGGGGGAAGAAGGAAACAAAAAGAAAGAGGAATGCTGTGATCTCTTCAAGTCATCTGCAGGTGGTGAAAACTCGGTGGCGTGGGGTCCGCATGTACTCTAAGTGTCGAGATATTAAAGCGTTGGTGGAAGTTGCCTGTTCGATTCGGGCTCGAGTCTGCGGCCAACTGCGGCTAACAATTGTGTTCTCTTCCCGCTCTATTGTACGAACAGGAAGAGAGCGCCACGGCGGCTGTAAGTAAACCCTTACCCTGTACTAAATGGTGCAGACTCAACCAACGATCGAACACTCAACAGCGCGGTGACTGCACCGCACCGCTTATTCGAGGCCATGAACGGTGGCGGAAGGTCCGTGCCCACTTTGCATAAAATGTTCCATACTTACACCAGTTGCCTTTAACCTTGATGTTCAGACCACAATCTGGAGGGTTGTAGACACTGTCCAAAAATTGAAACAAGGCTGGGCAGATCGAAAACACCGCTGTATTGAAGAGGCACACAACTGCACTGTGGGTCCGTTTATAGAAGATCGGGCTATGCAATGATGTGGATGCATTATCACCTTCTGAGTTTCTCTGGCAATATACTAGACTTGCCAAAGAAATTAAGCTGCAAGCTAAGGAATGAAACAAACAATTGAAGGCCAAAATTTGGGGTGTTATTTATTTGATACACCGCCCAAAGGAAAAAGAAAGACATGCTTATTGGGCAAAGTAAACAGAATCAAACCCCGAAGGTTCGGCCATCCGCCTCGAAAAGGCCCAATCCCACGTCATATACTATATTTTATACGGTGGAGGTAAACACCACCGGGACAATAACCGAGAACAAGGTTGTTACGAGTTGGTTGTTACGGTGATGTAAGATCGATCAAGATTGATTCAATTTCTCTGACGATGATTCGCCGATCAGTGACTGAGATGTGCACACCGACAACAACAAATAGCCACCTGTCTGCAGCATGTCGGAGGCCACGGACGCTACGGATGCGATGCCTGGTCCCGGGGAACTTGCGGGACTGGAGTTCTGGTGGCGGGACCATCAGGTCTGGCTGGAGCAGTGCGGCTACATGCTCAGACCGCGATACAAACCAGATTGGATTCCGTCTTGGACAGCAGACCCAACGATTCGCTATATGTGCGAAGACAGCATTCCGTTGAGTGTCAGTGAGGCGTCTTTTCTGGTCCGCCTCCTCTGAAGCTGTGCGCAGGGTGGTGAGACAATCGATGCGACTCGGATGGAAGATGGCGCGCTCGTTATCCTCAAAGTTATCTCGAAGACTGAACATCCACACGAAGCTAGCATCTTTCAATATCTCTCCTCTCCTGAGCTCGCCTCTGACCCGCGCAATCGCTGCATACCGCTGCTGGATCAACTCTCACCCCCGGACGACGAGGACAGCCTGATATTCGTCATGAAGTTCATGCGATTATTCGACAGCCCAAGATTCGAAACATTTGGCGAAGTCGTGCAGTTTTTCGGCCAGATATTCGAGGTGCGCCGATGCCATTTGCTCCGGCTTGTTGCTCTCATCGCAACTCATAGGGTCTGCAATTCATGCACCACCATCGGGTCGCACACCGGTATGTAACAGCATCCCGCCGCAGCCATTGTTGGCACTCATGACGGGCTCACACTAGGGACTGTAACTCGACCAACATAATGATGGACGGCCAGCATCTCTTCCCTGAAGGATTTCATCCCCAATTTTACGTGAATAAGCGGGACGCGTTCGAGAGGGCCAAGTACTGCACCCGCACTGAACGCCCAGTCAGATATTATTTTATCGACTTCGGTATCTCGCGCAAGTTTGAACCCGGTGAGGAGACCCGAGAATACCCCATCGAAGGCGGCGATGCTTCGGTCCCGGAGTTCGAGGTCTACAAGGCGATGAGTACACCATCGAAGCCCGACAAACTGGATCCTTTCCCAACGGACATCTACTACTTGGGCAACCTGATTAGGACCGAATTCATAGAGGTAAAGTCTCGTCCACTCCGCGGTCTGGTGCCGGCTCACCAGGACGTCGACAGGGATTCCCCCCGATGAATATCCCCCGGAAATACGGATTCGGGTTCATGAAGAAGCTGGTCTCCGATATGGTTCAGGATGATCCGACAAAGCGTCCGGACATAGACGAAGTGGTGGCTCGCTTCGACAAGATACAGCGCCGCTTGAGCTCGTGGAAGCTCCGCTCTCGAGTGGTCAAGGAGGGCGAAATCACCCCTGTTCACTTGGGCCGCGTTGCAAGACATTGGTGGCGGCGCGTGAAATTCATTCTCAATCGCGTTCCTGCCATACCTTCTCCCAAACCTTGATATTCATCATTTTTTCCCTTTCCTGGGCGTTTCCGGACGATACTGCATCATTTTAAATGTCTTTGCTTTTCGAAATACTATTTTGTAATGGCGAGAAGAGGCGCCGGGCTGCAGATGCTTTCTCAATACGATTTCAGCGTTTTTGTTGCAGTCTTAGTCTGCACTGGCTTCCGACACAAATCTGGCTCTGTTGTCTGATATAAGGCAAAAGACCTGGGCAATTGACAGATGTAATACCGTCGATGATGGTCCGAGCTCGAAATGGATTGATTCTCATCCGACGGCCAGCAATGTTCGACTTCTGTTCCTGGGCCTGGCTTCCAATGCGACTGTCAACTTCTGAATCGAACACAAATTGCTTCTGTTTTCTGATGCATAGCTTCCATCGTCTGGGGAGACTTTGCGAACGAGCCGTGCCACCTCTGAGCGGCGCTATGACATGGAATGGAATAGAGGCTTGGTGAATGTCAAATTCTCCGAGCATGTCGGTAATATAATGGGTTTAAGAGCCAGGCTCGATAGCGACCACTGTACCGCACCTCAACATGGTCTGGCTCCCCCTCCTCTGCTCATTTTCCCTCCCCCTCTTGGCCCGCGCTCTGCCTGGGCCAGTGCCCACAGGTATCCCGGTCAATATCGTGGACTTCCAGGGGAACGTCTTCGATCTCGCGAACCTTGAGCCCAATGCCCCAGTCCAAAGCTTGACTCACAGTCCCAATGATTTTGCACAACGGGTACGTGTTTCCCCTTCATTATCACGGATACTCTGACGCCATGCAGTGGCAAATTGAAGCAGTGCAGAATCAAGTTTTCATTATCGCGAGTCCGAGCGAGGGGCCATTTCTCGGGACATTCCTCTCATACTCGACTGCCGCGACCGGCGGGGATCCCATTTGCAGCCAGCTGTTTGGCCATGAGGATACTTCCACAACGGAGTGGATCATCTCTCCAGGGAACTTCGGATTTGGGTCTGTGACTCGCCAAATCCGCCTTGAATGCTTCACGTTGACTTGGTCATTTTGACGCAGTATAATCGAGAGTTCCTCGAAACTTTTTGTGACCAGTTGGCCTCGACTCTCGAACAATACCGCCAATCTCGGGACCTCCACCCCGGTGTGTCAGTTTTGTACGCGCAGTGCTTTGCACTCAACCTTCCTTTGTGCGCACAAGCTCACTCTGCAGCCGTTCAACGATATCCCAGAGCAGGTTTTCACGTTCCAGAACTGTGAGTATTGTACAGCAGGCTTCTCACTTCAGCTCCGGGCCCGTGTCTGACTCCATACTTACGTGCCAATTCCAGGGACCTGATCAATTGCTTTCGCGTCTTCCCACTGACCATCTTGTGGTGGTGGGTTTCGGTATTGATTCGGGGTTGCCTCTATGGCTGAGGTTGTCTCTATGGCCGATGCTGTCCGTGTATATACGGCAACTTCCCTTCGCGAAGAAAAAAATGTACAATTCGTTACGACGGGCCGCTTTCTGGGGCAAGTTGAATCCAGGGATAAAAGACATATCGTACCAGCACTTGATACATTGAACATCATCATCTACCTCTTCGAATTCAGCGACGTAAGCACGACATTGCGGCTACTATAGGACTCGGAACGGCCGGGCTTAACCGCATCGTGGTCGTCCTGTGATCTCGCTGAGCCCAGACATGATTAGGAACGACGAAGAAATACCTGTCCCCGGTGCGGGGCGTCCGCGAGCAGGTCTGTGTTGTCGGGGTCCATCGTAACGATCGTTGAGTGGTGCACGTCTACATGCGAAACGGAATCAGTATACAGAGATGTTCAAATGCGTTGAACAGGCTCACGGATCCCTTCCGAGAGGCGGATGTTGTTGAGATTCCCCGTGCGGCTCTCGGTCGAGCCCGAGCGCAGGGGCCCAGCCTGCCGGAGGTTGAAGTTGAACAGCAACGTGAGGGTGTAGAGCGGCGCGAATTGAAACAAAAAAGCCGTCGACACTACCCGTCCTGTCACATTGGATCCCCATGGTAAGCATCACAGAACGCACCGTCAGTCTCTGGGTTTTTCAAGAACATGGAGAGGATGAGGAGGGAGCAGGCGGCGGTGATTGATCCAGTCTGGATTGCACCAATCATTACGCGGTTAAGGAACCTGGGTAGAAGGAAGGGCCGATTAGATTAGCCTTGCATGCAGACATGTGCGACTTGGGACGAACGTGTTGGTGTGTGCGAAGGTCGACCGCATCGTTCGGAGCTTCCAGATTAATCCCGCCGCGATGAGCAGGTCTGCAATTTGTCATGTCGGTGGTTGGGTGGGGGATGGAACAACGCACCAACGGCGGCCACGGCACTGAAGTTCATGATCGTCCCGAGTCTGAAGACTCGTGGCTGTTGTGCGCAAGAGAACAGAGTCGGTGGTGAGCGCGGCGCGGGCATGGACTGGAGACGTACGTGGGTGGCGTTGCCACCTGTAACCAGAAAGATGAACACTATCATATATCCGCCCAGCTGAACAAGGAGCCGGTTGACGTTCCAGACCAATAAGCGGAGGTGGACGGACGCACCGCCAGGAGTATGAGCGCGTATAAGAAGATTGTCATCCAAACATTCTTTGTCCTGTCGCAGATGTACGAACTGTTCAGTACATCAGGAAAAGGATGAGGAGGACGTGACGCACAACGCATGGAGCCGGTGTATGAGGTAGCAATCAACGATGCAGGCGATGAGTGAGTTGGCGATGGAGGTGAGTGGCAGCTGTGCAGACACCCAACTTCAAGTACGGGCGGATACAATTGCAGACAAGCGCACCGGCCAAAACTGCGGTGAGTGGTCAGATACTCAGCGCGGCCGTTAAAACGCCGGTACACACAGTTTTCCCAAGCGCTTCCACATCTCCCCAAAACGTGACTGTGGGCTGCCGTCCCATACACCATGAACACGGTGTCAATTTGTGCTGTATCCACGCACGATATACGCGGTCCCGTAGTCCCCGAGCAGCGCGGCGACTGTGAAGGCGAGCGCGAGGACGACGAGGCCCTTGCGCTGCCACGCGTCGTTGGGGAATAAGGTGAAGTACTTCCACGCCTCTGAAATGACGACGCCGCCCAGGATCGAGGCGGCCCATGTGCCCAGGATGAGCGCGCTGCAAGGGAGCGGTCGGTGCCTTCGAGGGCGTAAGGGAGACGGACGCACCCAAGTAACGGGTCCAGCGCTGCCATGGCTTGCTGTGGGCGGATGGCGAGGCGGGCCATGGGTCCACGGTCGACCTTTATAGCCATGTGTCTGTGAAAATCGGATTGATGAGGACCGGGTGCTTTTCGACGCGAGAACGGCTGGGAGCGGTAGCACCAGCGCCCCTCCAACGCCCGATCCTGGAAGGCTGGGAGAAACGGGCAAACACCCGTCGCTGCACTAAAGAGCGAGCATAGACACAGATTGCGAGTTACCAGTGTTGCAAGGTAGGAAACGACGCTGTGCTTGAAGAAAGCCAAAAGGATTCTCGAGAAAGCTCCTAACTGTCGTCGCGTGCAAAGCCTCCGAATCATGCATCAATGCCGTTTGCCCATGAGGAGATTTTCGCATCGACGGAGATCGTTTCGATGCCGCCTCAACGACGAACGCCTCAAGATTGTAGTCAGATACACGAAGTCCACTGTCCAATGTGCGCGGCCACGTCCCTCATGGGCCCAGCCAGAGCCCGGAAGATATATCCAGTAGTAGCCAGAGTCCTCCGCGTCCAACCGCCAACGTGGTCCAATGGTCCAAGCGTGGGGTCGTCAACTCGCAGATTCTAGTCAGTTAGTTGGCTAGCTAGCTATGGTCCAATGGAGCGGCTCGAAGGAAGAATAAATGCAGGGGAGAGGAAATCGCCCGAAGCTCGCGGAGAAATGAAGGTGGTAAGTAGGAGTTGAGTAGGAGTTGGGTAGGAGTTGGGTAGGAGGAGGAGGAAGCTGGGAGGACATATCGGACGTCCCCGGAACGAGTCGTCCGACCAATTGCCGAAGGTTCAAATTTTTTGGATTCTGGGTGCCGGATGTTCAGAAACGCTGCTAATTCAGCGGGCCCGACTTCGTGAGGGGTATGGGATCTTCAAGCCTAACGTCGAAATTGGGGCACGCAAAGACGGAGATCTTCATTCTTGAGTACGCAGAGTAGATCGCAAGGAGATAGAATCGGCCAGTCAAGGGAGCCCAGAGAAGCACGCTGCTCGTCGCGAAAGGAAGGGGACACCCATGGCCCCGGGCGATCCATCGCTCCAGTCCGAATGATTTGGGGTGGTGGAGGTGGAAGAGAAAGAAGATTAGATGTCACGCATGTCACAAGCTCACGGCGCCTGATCATGATGCGCGACCACCACCACGTCGGGCAACGCCGAGCAATGTCTATCTGTCTTGTCCCGCAACGGCCCAGTCGGCGGCGCATCCAACGATACTTTCATGCTTTTTGCCTCCCAGTCAAAGTCAAAGCAACCCCGAAAGTCTGCTGCTCTCCTGCTCAGCCTCAGGACCTGCTGAGTGCTCTCATGCCCTCGGGCCGCAGCAACGTGCGCTGAGTCTGGGGAGGCGCCGGAAGATCTGTGGCATTTGAGATTGAGCTACATCGAGCAGGACACGGACGGGAGAGGGCAGCTACCTATGGATCGGGTGCGTGCGGTTTCGTTGTCGGACACGTTTTCCTTTTTTTTTTGAGGGTGCGCGTTCGGTGCGATTGGATCCGCGCAGGCGGGGACTCCGCTGCTGGCGGCGGCACCAACTCGATCTGTCTGCTGGGATCGTAGACTGGACACGTGTCAGCGCTGCGGTCTGCGCATTCCACCGACTCGTAGCGCTGGCGATTGGGTTTAGGTTTGGGTTCGGGGCTTTGGAAGTTTGGATGCTATTCCCCAGCGTTACCCGCCCTCGTCGCGTTTGCGGACCGGACGATGCCGGTGCCTGTAGATCGTGCACGCGTCGCGCGAGGAGTGAGGTCTTGGTTCTCCTTCAGTCGTGGGGTGTCACTTCGTTTCGGACGCTGGGGTTATTCGAGACGCGCGTGGGCCATTCTTCTCTGGTTTTGTTCCGGGGACGGAGAGAGGGAGAGAGACGTCTGGGGCCGGTGCGTGCGCGCGTGTCTGGAGCGGGTTTGAAGTGCGGTAGCGCTCTTCATCTCCGTCTTCCATTTGCCGTCGGTCTCGTGCCGTTCTGCGTCTCTGGCAAATAGGGAGATGACGTCGCAGCGTGGTGCGCTGTGCATACCCTCCTCCATGCTTTGGTCCGCGTCAGCTCTTCCCCGCGTGTCTCCATCTTTCCGGGCTATCTCTCTGAATGCTTTTCGTGCCCTCCTCGACATCCTCGCGCTCTATCCGATTCCATTGGCATATAGCATATGTCTACGCATCCTCTCTCTTCTTCTTTCTTCTTTCTTCTTCTTTGTTCTCCTCCCCGCCTCCTGCCTCCGTCCTCCGTCCTCCGTCCCCTCTTCATCTTCACCTTCCTTCCCCTTCCCTATACCCACAACGCTAAAATCCGGCTCACTCACCCCTTTTTCTTCGCAAACGACAGACTGCAAATCCGCTCACTCTGCCATCCGCCCGCCGAGGACGACACCCGCAGATCGCAGATCGCAGACGCCGACCCCAGGCACTAGCCGGCGCGCGAAGGAGGAGGAGGAGGCGGCCGTGAGCGCGTCCCCGCCCACGCCCGCGGAGCCCGCTCTCGCCGTCTGCTGCAGTGCTCCGCGCGAGGAGGAGGCTCAGGATACGTGCGCTATCTCAGACTTCAGTCTGCTATCCGCCGCGAGCTTGCCACGTGAGCGGACAGACGCCGGACACACTCGCCGCGACGACACAGTCACCCCGCAAACACTGAAACAACACCTGCCCCGGTACCGCGCGCCGTCTGCTGCTGCCGCCGGCGCGATGGAGACAAGCTTGCGCTATGGGATTACGAAGACACCCGCCACGTCATCACGCCGCCCCGCCCCGACACCCGCCACGATATGCCGCTCTCACCGACACCATCCGCCATCCGCCATCCACCGGCGCGAGGAGGCGTGCTCAGCTTGTCGTGCACGACTAGGACCGCACGATTCGCTCATTCCGCCTGCCTCTGCCAACCGCCGTCCTCCTTCGCTTCCGCCTGGCGAGGAGGCGCGATCATATACGGCCCCTTCGACACCCCGCCCGACGACACCTGCTTCCGGGCACGAGGAGGCGCGACGCTGGGCCCGCTGCGCCTTTGACCTCGCGCGGGCTTAGCGGCGGCGCAGAGCGGGAGGAGGTGCGGAGCGGGCGCGGGCAATGCTGCGATTGGGGCTACTCCCGACGTTTCCTCCGCGTCCGACCACGAGGGCCGCTACGGCTTTCGACGCTGCTCCCCGCTCTTCTGTCTTCGACGCTGCGCCTTTATCCTCCGCTGCCGGATGTGACGGCGGCGGCGGGGGTGCGGAAGGGGGCGGAGGGGGTGCGGGTGCTTTCGACGCTGCTTCCGCTCTTCGTCTGCATAGACGCCGTGCCCTAACTCTTCGTCTGCCTAGACGCAGCGCCCTAACTCTCCACTGCTGGATGTGACGGCGGCGGCGGCGGCGGGGGAGGGGCGCAAGAGGAACATGCGGGTATGGAGCGGGAGCGGGAGGAGAGGGATGGCGGGGAGCAGCGGGAGAGGGCGAAGAGGGCGAATTTGGTTTGCGAGTTTGTGAGTATCTCCTTATCATCCCTCACGTACAGCTCCTCGCCATCACACCTATACCGCGTATCCCTCCACTTCTATCCTCGTCGTTTCGCGGTGTTTCGTACTTTCACGTTCGTGGTCGCCTTCGTGCTTGAATACCTCCTTCCTCGCTCCTCGCTTCTTATCCGCTCACCCCTCATCCGGCTCCCCGTCTTCCTCCTTTTTTCTCCCCGTGGGTTCTGCTCGCAGAGCATGGATCCACATTGTGCCTTCTTCCATTCTCCCCTTCTTCCTCTGTACTCTCCCGAACGCTGGACTGACGACGCATGCAGGAGCCCACGCCCGCCAAGCTCGCGGCGAAGACGACAAAACGCCGACCGTCAACGACCAGGGCCTGCTCAACATACTGCGCCCGGTCGACACGAGCCAAGGAGACAATTTGACGGATGACGCGGAGATCGAGGTCGTGTCCCTTTCCCTTTCCCTTTGCTTGTTTTCCTTCGCTGATGACCGCCGTAAAGGCTCCACCGCTTTGCATGGCGCAATGCGGCCCAGATCGACAAAGCCGGAAGCGGGATGTGTCTCTCTCTTCGTCTTCCACCGCCCCGATTGCTGGTGATTCCCGAGCGGACCTTCTATGACCCTCGCTCGCGCGTGCGCACGATCTGCGACTGGGCGATGGAGGACACCCTCGCGCGGCACTCGCCTCCAAAGTCGCAGACTCGCAGCGCCGTATGGCGTACCTGACCCCGTATCCGGGTACTGGCTCTGGCGCCGTATTCTGCGCAGGGGCAGCCGCAGCGCAGCCGCGGTAACACTTACCGCTGCATCCGCAGCCGGCGCCGTATACTGCGCAGCAGCACCCGCCACTTCAGGCGCAGGGGCCGTCACCTTCTCCCGCAAGCAGAGGCGGCGCGAACGCGGGGACCGGTATCGCACCTGCTCAGCAGCAGCCACAGCCCGCCCCGCAGCCCGTCCAGCACAAGCGGCAGCCCGTCCAGTGAGAGCAGCAGTCGCAGCCCGCCACTCAGCAAGCGCACCCCCAGCCTGAGGCGCATCCCCGGTTGCAGCAGCGGGTTACGACGTATGCGGAGCCGACCGTGCGCGCGGGGGCGCAGTATTACGCATTGCGAGGAGTGCGTAAGTCCCGGATGCGTGCTTTCTCTAAGCATCCGGGATTATGGATCCCGCACCGATGCCCAGGCCCGCACCTACACCCGCATTAGTGTCTGCTGCTCAGGCTCAGGCTCAGTCACTTCACCCACCGCAACACACGCAGCTGCTCGAGAGCGCGCTGAGCCCCAGCCCGATCGGCGACGCTCCCGTCGCCCCGAGCGTGCTACGCCCTTGCAGACGCAGCCCGGGCAGGGCTATCGTGCGCAGCTGCCGCCGCTGTTGCGCAGTACAGCGCCGCGTAGGATCGAAGGAGCTACTTCGCGCATGCGCTTGGGCCGCAGCCGGCGCTGGCGTGGTATGGGGGGCGGATGCGCTGCAGGATCCAGGCGTGGGGCTGGTTCCGCAGTGCCCAGCGGCGGGGCTCCGCGTTGACGGTCGCGGTGTCTGATGTGCGCGGGGCCGGTGGTGGAGGAGGGTGTGTCGCGGTGGGAGGGAGTCACGCCGTCGTGGCTGTTACGGAAGAAGACCGCAACTCCGAGCGTTGCGCGGGGCGGGGACCCACAGGGACCCACAGCCTGGGGCGCTGGCGGCTAGCTTGCGGGGATGAATGTGTGATTTGAGGATGGTGCACGCGGGAAGGATACGGAGGACGCGGAGGCGTATGCTTATTTCCGGTGGGATTCATGATTGAGATTGGAGTTCGGCTGAGAAAGAACTCGAAGAGTACTTCTTTGCTGCGTTGAACTAGGTCGCTACTCATTCCACAATCCATGGGACATGGGAGCTCGAATCCCTCCTGAGCACGGTCGCTGAGGGAGTTGACGCTCAATGCTGGTGCTGGTACCCTTGTCACAAAAGTCCGATTTGGCTTATAAGTGGAGATAGTGAATCTCTGGACTTTATAGACCAACGGCCATCCTTATACAACCTTATTCAGGATTATAAGCCCTTATCCGGACTTATAAGTCAAAGGACCCCCCTCTGGTTGCATTCCAAATCCGATATTGATAATGGACGCACCAATTGAGTTGAGCCTGGGCTATAAGGTTCAGAAATTCCCTATCTGGCCTTATAAGCCAAATCGGACTTTTGCGACACTCGCTCGGTGCAAGTCGAACAGCTGTTTGGATTCTGATAGTATACGAATCATACCACTGACTCGAGCTGTGATGATAATCAAGTTCCCGCTCAAAACCTGGGGAGGGCCTCGCTTACCAGTGTGGGCCGAAACAAGAAGCTGACCTACCACAGTTAAGGTAAGGTCTGTTTGTGTACACTGATACTTAGACCATGCGAGGAAGGCTGTTTTCAGGGCGCTATGGCCGAGTGGTTAAGGCGACAGATTCGAAATCTGTTCCGGTTTCCGGGCGCAGGTTCAAATCCTGCTGGCGTCGTTTCAATCCCTTTGCTTTTTGGTTCCGCATGGACTTGCATAATACAGGTCAGACCAAAGCCGCTCCACTCGGAGTGACTCAGACCAGTACGCGCGCGCTGCAAACCGCTTATCCCTCGTAACTCCGCCATGTCCAGCTTCCACACGTCCAATGCACCGTCTCCGTGTCTTCGCGGCCTTGCCCTTTCCCACATCGCGCACCTGCAGCTACAACATGTGAGGTAAGAGCAAAGATTTGTTGTAGCATCTGTTTAGAAGAGACTACATCCAGCATGATTTTGGGGGGATTCAATCGCGCAGCGGCGCTAGCTTGAAGTACGGCAGAAGCCGGTTGCGGCTCGCAAGGTCAGAGTCTGGCTGGGGAGGTCTACATAGCGAGCAAATAGTCAGACAATGCCCCAGAGAGAGCAAAATTGAGCACCCCAAATGCTTGACCTATTTTTTGGATGACCGTGCAACGAGAGTGTTCAAGAGAAATCTTCTGTCACGGTCACGCCGTGTCACCCCGCTTGCTCCCGACCCTCCACAAGGAATCTGAATACTGACCTGGAACATCGTGAGTTCTCATTATCTTTGTTTGTTGATAGACCCTACACAAGCCTTGTTAAAATGGAATCCAAACGATACCCCAATGTCGGAAAAACCCAATTTACCTGATCAGGCCCTGACGATGCCTGACGCTCTGATCAGGTCATATCAGGTTCTGGTCAGGGTTCCCTATGAGGGCTGTCAGACATTGTCAGCCATGGTCAGGTTTCAAAGGAAGGGTTATCATATATAATGATGTGGTATCAGACTGGGCGGCGAAGCGCATAACTGAGAAATTCACATTGTATTTAGTACTTGTCAGCGCGCAAAAACATGTCCGCGTCTACGGTATCCACCAGGAAATATGTGTTCTCCTGCCCACTCTGGTTCACTGGCGTCAACAAGGCCCCGCGAATCACATAGTCCATCAGAAGGAATGAGTATTGCCTTTCCTCCTCGCGCACCTGGCACCCAGCCCATTTGGTCTTTGGCTTCCACTTGCTCTGGCGAAAAGTGTGCACCACCGCGACGTCGAACTGCCGACCGGATTGCAATGTGCAACGCAACAATGCATACAGCCGAGCAAATGCCATGTGGGGGGAGTCAGAGTTGAACAGCACGGTGTCAAACCGTGCGTGACCATGGAAGCTTCGGTTGCAACGAAGAATATCGCGACAACCCCGCCAGTTCTCAAGAGACTGATAATTGACATGAAGGCACTTGAATGGGCGAATCTGTTGAGGGGTAAGATTACGTGCAGATTCGGTGATTTTGAACTTGCCTGAATCTGTTGTTCGTAGCTAACTCGTTCGTCAGGGAACTCCTGCGCCACAAAGTCACGAAGCATCAGATCGAACCCTTGGACTCTCAGTCCATTCGAGTTCAAATACTCCCCGATGGTCGCAGAACTGTACAATCGACCGGGCGCTCCAAACCTCCAAGACGCCGAATTTATCCGGCTTGTTTTGGGAGTCTCATCGAGTTCAGCTTCGTCTTCTAGCTCGTCCGCCGCGCGCTGTTGGTCATACTTGTCAATGGCCATTCGAATTCCCGCAATGGATTCTTGGGTTTCGTCTATCCGATTCATCTACAGAGCGTCAGAATTTCTGGGAGTGCATAACATAATTCTTGAACTAGCCTGAGTCGCAACGTTTTTGAAGTTTGTTCGTTTGTACGCTTCAGCCGCCTCTTGCTGAAATCCCTCACCCGGTCGAGTGGATCCATGGTTGGTTGTTCCCTTGCTGAGAATATCTTCAACGATGTGACTTTTGGCGTGCTGCTTGAAGAATTTGAAGTTTTTGCCATATTGCTCAGACACGCGCTGAATAAATGATCATGTCCAGCAAAGCTCTGGTACCAGATGTTAAACGCACCGATGACCAGTACTCGTAGTCGAAAATAAACTTCTTGAGACGCTCCAACCGGCTGACAGGCATGCAGTCCATTCCTGTTATCATCCGCAAGCACAGGTGTGCGCGGATACAATGGACAAGGGCGCTATTGCCTGGGAGAAGCTGGACCACGCATCCGACGCGGCTTCCATTTGGCTTCCATCCAACTTCCATCGCGATTTTGGTGTTTCTACGCTCGCCGCTCAGGCCTCTACTTATTTTCCTGGGATTGAGTCGCGGTGGACCCTGACTGATCATGCTATATCAGGTCTGATCAGGCAGAAAAAGGAACCCATATCTACGGCCCGATACCAATGGCGGTGGGGTAAATAAAGAAAATAAAGAAAATAAGTCGCAATAAAAGTGCCGAAAGTTGCCGGTGATCAGGCTTACTTCAGCTGGGTATCCCGATAGCGTTCTGGTAGATTCAATACCTCCGCCCTTCCCCTTCAAAATTTGGACTTTGCGCAATGATTTATTTCAAAATTTTCTAGCTACTCAAAATCAGTATCGGCCCAGCGGTTCCTGCCAAAACATTAAAATGGCGGCAGTTTCCCGATACCACTCCGCTGGTTGCCGGCGGAGTTTGGGTCGGATCACGCGGCAAATACGTCCTTTTCGGGTGTTTTCGCAATTTTTACTTCAACCGGGCTCCCGCGTCGGTTGAATTCCATGAGATCCGCACGAACCGTTCTCTTGCTGTTTCCCTGCATTTTCAGAGTTCCCAAACTTCGAAAACTTGCCTGCCGGCAGCAACTGGTTTCAAGTACGTCTGACCCACTTTGAGCCGGTTTCAAGGGTGTACATCGGCCATCTGTATATTGACTATGAGCTCGCTTACGCTCTCATATCCTATTACAACTCTCCATCTGCTTGAACTCAACGAGGCAATTGTGTTGCGACGTTACCATCAGTTCAAAAGATCTCACTCGATGCCGACTATTCACATCACTTCTGAAGCTCTCTGCTCATGGTGGGATAGTTCAAATAACCTCCCCGAGCAGCACCCGCGTGATTCTTGCCATGATTCGGACCTAACATAGCTAGAAAACCAACATTTGAACAATGATCAATTCCAAAAATGCCCATCTTACACAGAACACAAAGAACGCGGAGACAACCAGAAAGAACCAAGGTTTCTGAGTATCACATTGCGATAAGCATATGTTCTTTGGGCCTTAAGTATTGAGCACTGGGGTGAAAAGAGCACCAACAATGCTGTGTGGCCGGCGAGGCTCGAACCCATGCGCATCACTTCTTGCTGACAAACATTTCAAACTCCGCCGGTATCCGATATCGGACACTGCCATGAGTATCGAGCCGATACTGGGCCCGATACCAATGGCGGTGGGGTAAATAAAGAAAATAAAGAAAATAAGTCGCAATAAAAGTGCCGAAAGTTGCCGGTGATCAGGCTTACTTCAGCTGGGTATCCCGATAGCGTTCTGGTAGATTCAATACCTCCGCCCTTCCCCTTCAAAATTTGGACTTTGCGCAATGATTTATTTCAAAATTTTCTAGCTACTCAAAATCAGTATCGGCCCAGCGGTTCCTGCCAAAACATTAAAATGGCGGCAGTTTCCCGATACCACTCCGCTGGTTGCCGGCGGAGTTTGGGTCGGATCACGCGGCAAATACGTCCTTTTCGGGTGTTTTCGCAATTTTTACTTCAACCGGGCTCCCGCGTCGGTTGAATTCCATGAGATCCGCACGAACCGTTCTCTTGCTGTTTCCCTGCATTTTCAGAGTTCCCAAACTTCGAAAACTTGCCTGCCGGCAGCAACTGGTTTCAAGTACGTCTGACCCACTTTGAGCCGGTTTCAAGGGTGTACATCGGCCATCTGTATATTGACTATGAGCTCGCTTACGCTCTCATATCCTATTACAACTCTCCATCTGCTTGAACTCAACGAGGCAATTGTGTTGCGACGTTACCATCAGTTCAAAAGATCTCACTCGATGCCGACTATTCACATCACTTCTGAAGCTCTCTGCTCATGGTGGGATAGTTCAAATAACCTCCCCGAGCAGCACCCGCGTGATTCTTGCCATGATTCGGACCTAACATAGCTAGAAAACCAACATTTGAACAATGATCAATTCCAAAAATGCCCATCTTACACAGAACACAAAGAACGCGGAGACAACCAGAAAGAACCAAGGTTTCTGAGTATCACATTGCGATAAGCATATGTTCTTTGGGCCTTAAGTATTGAGCACTGGGGTGAAAAGAGCACCAACAATGCTGTGTGGCCGGCGAGGCTCGAACCCATGCGCATCACTTCTTGCTGACAAACATTTCAAACTCCGCCGGTATCTATCGGACACTGCCATGAGTATCGAGCCATACTGTACAGTTTCGATCAATTCGACTGTCACGGGTCACAAGGGCAAAAATTTTCGAACATTTTCGAGCGTGTCACGGGTCACCAGAGGGATTTTCGAATGTCCAAAACATGTCACAAATTTTGGGCAGAAGGGCCTTAAAATCCAATTTTTGCGCGCGCGGTGCTACGCACCGCGACAATCACTCAAAGCGCGTGCACCAGAGGGTTGGTAGCCCCAGGAGTGCAGACTTTCGAATTTTCGGGCGGATGTCTGCGGCGCAACTTGGGCGCAACAGCAAAAATTACAGTGCCGAATGGTCGGATCAAGATGGCATGGTTTTTGAAGGGATCAAAGTTTTGGTTGCACCCGGGAATCTACTCCCTTCAATTTTTACATGGTCCAGATTATCCTTGCGGCAACCTTGCGGTGTGCGAGCGATGTCGGCCTGGCCGCCTATTTACCGTGCATTTTCGAATTTTCCTTGGTGTCACGGCTCCTCGAGCCCATTTTCGAAATCCCAAGTTCGAATCCGCCGGTCACAGGTCACAGGCCATTCGAATTGATCGAAACTGTACAGTATCTACTGTCTAGCCTTGGTGCCATACAATGCGCGCTTGACCGAATGGTTAAAGTCCTTACATTGTCTTTAGTTTAGTTTACTCGTCCTATGTTCAAACCCTAGAAGTCGTACAAATTGAAATCTCGTCCACTAACACCTACTAAGCCCTTCAGAATCACTACTCCTTCCAAAGTCCCGGGTAAGAAAAAGTCAACGGTGATTCAATAATTTTTCTCATTTTCACTCTTTCCCCTGCCTGCTCTGATCAGGCAGTGTCAGGCTGATCAGGCAGTGTTATGCTGATCAGGGTGCGTCAGCCTGATCAGGTTTTGAAAACATTATAATGCCTGGTTCGACCATTATCACCCGGTCTAAAACCTGACGACCTGATCCAACCTGATATGACCAGATCACCTCTGGTCATACAATTTCGATTTTTCCGACAAATACCCCCCGTGGGCGCTGGATTTGCTCGTCGCTTCACAGTGCTAAATTCTAATCATCTGACGAACGCAGATGGAACACGATTAAACGCGCAACGACACCCTGAATTTCCTCAGGATCAAATCCCTTCTGTGCTAACTTGGATTGTGGAGCTTCCGTTCCCTCAATTCTGTGCGCTGTGCCTACTGGGGCTTGCCGACTAGGACTTGACATTGACTTGACGGGGATTTTTCGCACCAAACCTGACAGCTTGGATACCACAAGGGAGTCATCGCTACGGGGACCTACGCTGGTGACCGCAGGCGCGTCGCGCAATGGCCTTAGACTGCTACTGGATCTGCAAAAAAGTGGCAAATGTGGCGAGACTAGTCCAGATGTGCGTACTACTACCGGGTCCCCTACCGCGCAGAGAACTGGTCAACAAAACGAACAAAGGTACCGAACGACACATCCGCCATGAAGTCGAGATTCAAGTCGTGCCCACTACCCTGAGTCACCACGACATCAAAGCTCTTCGCCGAAGGCCATACCGCGCGTTCGACCGCAGTCAACACATCGATATCCTCACACCTCCCCGCTGCGCAAAACACCTGGTCTTCCGAACCCATGACCTTCACAACTGGTCCGGTGTATTGCGCTGACAACGTCGTCGTGGGTGTCTGGTAAATCGTGGACATCGACCCGACATCCTTGGTGAACGCGTCAAACAACAACATGCGGGGGGAGAAAGTGTTTGGATCGGCAGGGTAAAATGCCGTGCGGTTGTCCATCGTGGCGTACGCAGGGTCCAGCGCGCCCCAGCGCGTGGGCGTATCGTCTCGCGCCGGGGTGACCCCGGAGGGCCGGGCTGGGTGATGAGCATACCCGTGAGGATGAGGCCGTCGAAGGGCGACTGCGCTCCCTCGACGATGGCGCCAAAGGTCAACATGGCGGACCCGGCGCTATGCCCTATGCCGACGACCTTTTTGAACGGCTGAACCCCTGGGAGGATGGATGCGCTCTTGAGGTAGCGTGCTACCTGCGAGAGAGCACCCGAGCTTGTGGGATACTGCACATCCGATGCATTCTCCGGTCGCGAGCTCAGTCCGACGCCGAGCGAATCCACGGCAAGGGAATACAACCCGCGATCGCACGAATATGCTGCGTAGGAGTAGTTTTGGAACTCCTCCACCGGCGGTGACCAATACTCGCCGGTATACGTGAAGCCGTGCACGAGAACCTGAATGACATCTATGCAAATACTCGTTGAACGGTCTGCCAACGGCAACCGGCATGAAACTGACCTGAATTCATTGCAGAGACTGTGTTCGGCTGACAGAAAGTCCCAAAGATGTTGAACGTATCGTCTACCCGTCGTAGACTGCTCGAATTGCTTTTGAGCCCAGCAAATTGGTCTTTGGGGTCCTTCGGAACGAGTACATCGACGTGGACAGGGATAACGACCGGTGAACAACTGCAGGATGCACCGGATGCAACAAGAAGCCGGGAGAGCGGAGACAGAAAAAACAGGAAGAATAGCAGCATGCTTGGAGTTTCGTCGGTGTTGCGATGCAATGTCCTGAGGCTTTATAATACGGGGAATGATTTGTAACATGATTTATAATGGGATTTTTAGCCTGGGCAATGGTTTATAACATGAACGATGGTTTACCAAGCGATTGATTAGCAAACAAGGTCTCGAATCAATGCATTGCCGGGCAGCCAGTCTCGCTGGAGAGGTTCAAGAGTAGAAACTTAGCGAATTGAAGCACGACCGCCCAAGCATTCTGTTGATTTTTGGCGGTGCCAGTGGAACGAGGTTACGGCTGCAAGTACCAGTTTACTATGGCTTTGGCAAAGCCCGGCTCATGATAAATTCTATCCACGGGCTTTCAGCAGAATCGGAGCCGACTCGGTAACGGGAAAGCCTCCTGCATTGAGATGTTTTGTAGAGATGGCTGCTTCGATCGCTTCGCGGCCGCCGCACCGGACACAGTGCAACGCACTTACAAACTCTTACAGAGTACACGCTGCAATGTGTGAGTGATCTTGCTTTTGAGTATTGATTGCAAGTCGCGCCTTCTGGTTGAAAAACTTTACTTAAATGCTGACACGTGATCGCGTCGGGCGTGATCGCCGTGGCATTGCAATCTGAATGAACAGCAGTACAGTAATTTCTCTTCTCCTCGTCAGAGTTGAGCGAGAAAAATCAAAGATTTGGATTCAAGGAACTGATTCTAGCGTGCAACTAGACTGAAATGAGCATCAACTTCAAATCCAGGTTCTGCGCAAGTGCAGCCAATCTCCCGCTGACGGGCCTGACGCCTAGGAGAGGATCCTAGCGTACAATCTTTTTCCGGTTCTATCACGCGGCTTTGTGCGCAAACAAAGGCTGGTGGTTGACGTTCGAACGTGCCCAGCTCAGCAGGCCACGTGAACTAAAGATCTCACGGGCTCCGTAGGGCTCCGTGCACCCCCGCCATTGACGCAGCGGGCGTGTGTATAAAAGGGACCCCGGATTCACCCATCCTCCTGACGATCGCAATCACAGACATGTCCGCAGCCGACCGCACCGATAAAACGAAACCCTACATTCCTCTAGCAGGAGGCGCTGATGACGGTTGGTCGAACGACGAGGAGGCCACAGCGACGTGCTTCTGCGGCGCAGTGCAGCTGAAATTTGTGCATGCTCTAATCTCAATCCATCTATCCTGTCTGTTGACACCGCACTTCAGCCAACCTTAGGTCCAGGCTACACCGGCTCATTCGTCTGCAACTGCAGCGACTGCCACAAGATCACCGCGTCCATGTTTGCCTCGAACTTTACAGTCTTAGAGAAGGCTCTCACCCATGTCCGCGGTCGCGACAACCTCAGCACCTACGCTCAGTCCCACACGATCGCCTCGGGCCACGTTATGACGAATTACTTCTGCAAGACGTGTGGAACGTTGATGTACCGCAAGGGCAAGGGATTCCCGGACCAGAGCATCATGCGGATCGGGACGGTGGATGATTTCCATTTGCATGACACGAAGTTGAAGCCGACGGTGGAATATTTTGTGGAGCAGAGGGCCGAGTGGCTGCGTCCTATCGAGGGGCTGAACCAGGTCCAAGGAATGGGGAACTAGTTTAACTACATAGTGACGGTCGAGCTTGGACGTCGCGTAATGATCAATGAGTGTGGCATACCGAACATATCTCATACCGATCTACGAACATTTTCAACGCGCGCCCCTATCCAAGCGGCGATCGCCGAAGCGGCACGCGGATCAAACCGCGCTGCACGGGACCAAAATTCAAATCGTGACTTCAAGTCTTGGACTTGTCCTGAACCACCACCTTGGATTTGCTTCTGAGGCTTTGGCCCACCCCCCGACGAGCAACGCCATCTGTGTGTTCTCCCCGACTCGACGAGCTGTACCACCCCGCGGGCTCACGCCTTTCGGATCACCACAGCCGCAGCTGCTCACTGCTCAGTCCTTGAAGTTACTTCACTGAACGACAGGACCCCGCGGATATCGGTGTTTGGCGGTCAATTGTTTCTTTGATGAATTAGGCGCTCGCGCATGGATTAAGTAAGTGCTTTCCGCCACTGACAGCTAAGCTGAGCTAACAATTGCAAACACCCTAGCGTCAAGTACGCGTCAATCGAAAGTCCCTAGGCACAGCGCCGCCCGGTCCTCGGACACGAAGCTCGTCTCGCCAGAAGCATTTACCGAACGAGCTCGCTTCTCCGGACGAAATGGTCACCATCGACATTAAGGATCCGCAAACCGTCGGCGTCATCCGAACATGGATATGTCCTTGTTTTTTTCTTGGGTACAAAAGTAAAGCTGAGCTCATCGGTGATCACGTAGTTGAAAACTCCAGACCCGCCACCTCTTTCACTCCATCTGTGGCACTCAACCATCCAACCCTCCTCTCCGGGAAATACTCCAGCGTTGGCCGCAACATCGTCTCATGCAAATGCAAATCATCCACCGTCCCCAGACGCAAAACATACTGGCCCGGGTACCCGTCGCTGAATCGATACATCAGCGTCCCACATGTCTTGCAGAAATTGTTTGTCGTCAGGTTGCCAGACGCGATTGTTCGCGACTGCCCGTATGCCGTGAGGTTGTCCCGCCCGCGGATGTGCGTCAGGTGCGTCTCCGCGACGAAAAAGTTGACGCTGAACATTGTGCCGCTGAATTTGTGGCAGTCGGCGCAGTTGCAGATGAACGAGAGGAAGCCGGGGCCCTGGATAGCCTAGGACGGTGTCAGTCATTGCCACTACATTTACGATATAACTCACAAACTTCAGCTGTACAGCGCCACAGAAACACGTTGCCGTGGCCTCCGCGTCGCTTGAACAGTTTTCGTCTTCGCCCGCCGCGACTCGGATCTCAGCGACTTTGTCGACACTCATGTCTTGTTTTCGGTCGTGGTTGAGATTTTCAGTCTCCGGGAACTAGACAGTGGAAAACGGCATCAAATTCGGAGGCTCACTTTATACAACTTCATCAACCGTCGCTTGAGCCAACCCCGCATTATGCAGCTGACTAAAACCTTACTCAGCGCGCCGGGCTCACGGTTACTCACCCCGTGGGTGTCCTAAGCGAACAGCATAACAGTTTAGCCTGAATATCCCCGGGTCCTGGTAGGACTCACGTTTGATCTGGCTCTTGTCTCCTGTCAGTGGACTTGGATGTACATCTCATTGCGAGGTGCGCGCATCCTTTCAGTTTCCGCCAGTCCACTGATTCACAGATTTTACGCTCTGCTATAATCCCCATTGATCTGCGTTGTGATCATACTACTGTAACTTGTCCCGCCGATCAGAAAATGGTTGATTTTAATCGGGGCCCATGAGAACCCGCGACAGCCCAACTGATCCATTGCGTTTGCCATCAAACGCATCGTCTCAGATTCAATCCGCCTCCGCCTCATCGCTCTTTATGCTGCTGCGCTGGAGCGATTCTCGCGCATTGTCACTCTGGGTACGGATCATGATCCATCAATCCTGGGCACCGATTTTTGAAAACATCCTGCCAGTGCGCCTATGTCCGATGATTTCTCAGCCAAGTTTTCAGCCCGTGGATACTCGACAACCTCAGGGCTCCAATCGTTGCAGTTTAGAATGAGAACGTCGCTCGGTTAGCGAAGAGCACAGCCCACTTCGCGCGCCGTGGTATCAACGATCTCTCTCGATCATGTTGCATAATCCCGTGGGCGCGCTGGATCCCATCCGCTGAAAATAACGCGTTTGAGGTTTGTGTTCAGGCTCAACGCAGTTCTTACGTGCACCGCGGCGAAGCTCCGATTACAAGGATGAAGGCGCAATTTTTCCACGTGGCGAGTCTGATACATGTCCTGGAACACGGCGTCCGAAACGTCAACGAGAATGTGTTTTCCCAACGAGTCTTCCGGTTCTGACAAAGCTTTACAGCATTGCCAACGACACGCCAGGCCGCAGGCATCTGCAGTGCACCGCACACTCGTCCAATACCGCAGGTTTCCAGGTTTTGAACTGTTGCGCGCCGGTTACTGACATTCGGCTAACAGCTGGTCCTTCAATCCACAGTCGGTACGAAAACGCAGGGCGTGCGGGCGCCACACGGATCCCGTGTGAACGACGGACCCCGTGCGAGCTGATTTCTTAGCCCGCTCAACTTCTCTGAACATAGTTTATTTCTGGACGCATATGCATCCGTCCGATGACTTATAAGGGCCAGGAATCATCGATCTCTCCTCAGTGAAACCGACATGGCGCCTGTTACAAACGCTCGAGTGATATTTGCTTCTATTCCCAACGGTTCGGCTGCCGTCTGTACGCGTTATAGCAGTGTCTAACAGTGGTTGACTTTCCAGACTTCCCTGTGCCCGGGGAGACGATCGTGCACGATACAAGCCAGAAAGTCGACCTCGAGACTGTCCCGCTCAATGGCGGATTCTTGATCAAAACCCTGGTTCTCGCTGTCGACCCGTACATGCGCGAGAGGATGCGAGACCCCGAGGCAAAGTCTTACGCCGTACGCTTGGATATGCTTCTGCGGATATATTTTGGGGCTGATATTGCAAGTAGCCGCCGTTCACTCCCGGCAAGGCAATTGACGGGTACGGGATCGGTGTCGTGCTGCGCTCCGAAAGTACCGACGTCGCGGTGGGGAACTATCTCTATGGATTCATCCGTGAGCTCAGTCTCAAAACAGTCGTAACTCGTGCTAAGGTTTGGTAGCTCACCAGCAATACAGTATCGTGCCCAGCACGGAAGGAATTACTGTGTTGGAGAAGAATTCAAAGCTGCCGTGGTCGGTGTACCTCGGGGCAGCGGGAATGCCAGGTGCGATAAGTACTGCAGCTCTTAACACTATATATAATGTGGCATATCGCAGGCAAGACAGCTTACTTGGGCTGGAAGGCGTACTCTCATGCCAAGAAGGTAATGTTCATTCAACCATGACAAGGAAATGTCAATTAATCTGTCTGCCCCCTGAATGCAGGGTGAAACCGCTTTCGTCACTGCTGGTGGAGGTATGTGGCCATCGCCGTGCTTTATGTCGCACCGCTCACCTCATTAACCAGGCCCCGTTGGCTCGTACGCGTTCCTTTCGCCGCTCGCAACCAACAATAAAGTTTGGCCATTCATAGCATGGTAATCCAACTCGCCAAGCGCGATGGCCTCAAGGTTATTGCGTCCGCGGGATCCGGTGAGAAGGTCAAGTTCATGAAGGATATCGGAGCGGATGTTGCATTCAACTATAAGACTACCGAAACCCGTGAGGTTCTGGCGCGCGAGGGACCCATCGATGTGTAGGTCTTCTGTTCGTCATCTTGACTTTGTGTCCCATATTGAGCCAGATTCTGGGACAATGTTGGAGGGCCCTCCCTGGAAGCGGCACTTGACAATGCCAATATTCACGCGCGTTTGCTGGTATGTCGTGCGGGGAATCCGATTGAACGCTGATTGTGTGCAGGAATGCGGCATGATCTCAGGTAGCTGTTTTAGCTTCGTAACGAATCGTAAGCGGCGCGTAGATATTGATGCACTTTGCTAGGATATAATACGGGATACGAAGGCATCAAGGTATGCCTCCGTTCCATTTGCACGCAGGACAAGAAACCGAAGTTCCACAGAACCTCTACCAAACCTTTGCTAAATCCCTCACCATTAGCGGCCTTCTTATCTTCCACCTGGAGTCCGCCGAATCAAACAAGGACTTCTACAAGGTCATCCCGCCGGCCCTTGCTTCGGGCGAGCTCAAGCACCGTGAAGAGGTGACTCGCGGGCTGGACAAGGTCGGCGACGTGATTTTGCGCGTGCAGCAGGGGCGCACTCTTGCCAAGGCTGTCGTTGTTGTCGCAGATGATTGATGGAGAGGCCCCCAAGAGGCCCCGATACAAAGTGTACACAAGTCTTGTCAGATATGTTCGATGATTTGGGATTGATTACTTACAATGAGGGCAACTGCCCTGATACGCGAATCTTGCGCGTCGAATTGAGCGCGCTACGGGCGCCTTTTTGAACTGTCATACCCCGCTTCACCGGAAATCACAGAACACTGACCAATGTGATCTGAGCAATCTCTGAGGCTGACAAGTGCAGAACGCCGAGGAGTGGCCGAGACTACTAAGCAGGTGAAGCCGGCCAACGCCGAAATCAAGGTTCAACCTACTATATAGTTCGCTAGTTATTGAGAGCCATAACTACTCGTACTCTGCCATGTCTTCCAATGCGCCGAACAAAGTCGCCAGCAGCGTTCATAGCCGCCCGACCGACGAGGAAGCAACGGCTACTTGCTATTGTGGCGCTGTTCAGTTGAAATTCGTCAGTAACTTCCTCTCCTATATTTCTCCGGACTTACTTATGGGCCCCAGCCTACCGATGGCCCAGGATTTGCGGGGTCATTCATCTGCAATTGCGCAGACTGTCATAAAATCACCGCATCCATGTTCGCGTCGAACTTCACCATCGCGGACACACACCTCACACACGTCCGTGGCCGCGAGAAGCTCAGCAGTTATAGCCAGTCGGGCACCATCGCCACAGGGAACAACATGACCAACTACTTTTGCTCCACCTGCGGGACTCTCATGTACCGCGTCAGCTCAGGGTTCACAGGATACAGCATCCTACGCATTGGCACCGTGGACGACTTCCGCCTGCATGAAACCAAGTTGAAGCCCCAGGTCGAGCAGTTTGTCAGGAATCGGGCAGGGTGGTTACGTGGAGCGGAGGGGGTCAAACAGGTGGAGGGTGCGGCAATGTAGTCAGTCGGCTCTTCGGTTTCGTGCAGCCTGCAGGTGTGGAAAACAGTTGGAAACCAATTCCGTCCGAGTGCGATCGTTGGGAGTTACTTGTAGGTCTAGGTAGTATAGTGGTTAGTATGCTCGCTTGTGGTGTACCAGTCATTTCAACTCTCGCGATTGACGTCAGTTCGATTCTGGCCCTGGACATTTTTGCCTCATCCCGCTCCTTTTTGGTCTGGCATTTACATACAAACGTGCGCACTGAGAGACGGGGACGGCACGGAGGGGTGACTCTGCGACCGATCGGGGCTAGTTGACCACAACATAAATAGATTATAAATGTCTTGCAAACTACTGTCCAACGGTACAAATCGCGGTGATAGGCAAAAAGCATGTATAGCTACCAGAGCCAAAACTAAACGGACCCGAGCGGAGTGACGGCAGACAGAGGTCTATATTCATCCGCACGAACCAATGCAGGACCTCTGCCCGGAACTGATCCCAGCACTACGGTGGTCTTCCCACCGTCGAGGATATCGCGACCCCGGAGACTTCTGAACACATTATTGAGCCCACCGGCAGCTGCAGCTGCCATCAGGTGAAGAGGGTTGGACGGATCGAATGTGGTTGTATCAGTGTCCATTTCGCCGCCATGCCGGTAGATCGCGACCAGCACCAGAGCGACAGTACAGCAAGCCATAAACAGCCCTGGAACAATGATCCAGATGGTCGTTCCAGTTGAGTAGCGCTTCCAGCCCAATGTCTGTGCGTTCCATGTTCCGTTCATAAGCTGGGTCATGTTGGTTGGCACGCCGTCGGGAAAAGCCGACGAATTGTGCAGGCATGTGCGCAACACCTGTATGGATTGTGAGGCGCCTCGGAATATCGACAACGGGCGGAACACACTGAGGCGCTATATTCGACAACGCCTTGCAGGTACTGTTCCTGAAATTATGGTGGGAAATTTCTGACTGCCGTATGGAATCGCTTACCAGGATTTCGATTTCTTCATTGGCGCCACCGTTAGCCGTCAGTTCCAGTAGCTGGTTGGCCATCCCATTGCCAACCAGCGACTGCTCAGCTACGACCAGGTTCACAACCATACTCATGGCATTTGAACCAGCGATCCCACCGGCATCAACGGGGGGACCGAGCGACTCGACAGTCACACTGATCTCGCCAGCGTAATTTACACGGACCGCGCTGGTGGTTGGAGCAACCCGGCAAACCAGGTAGCTCGCGTTGCTTGGAGGAGTCAGATCTGTATTATGTTGGAGAATCATAGCTAAATGGACGTTATTCAGTAAGCGGCTGCCCTTGAGTGTGAGGATTCCTACTGTAATTGTTGGGGCTATCCGGCGTCGGATCGCATACAAGCACCCACATGTACGGCGATTCCTCGCCGACAATAATTTCCGTCTGGTTCACTAATGATTGATGAGCTACGTCCCACAGTACCAATAGGGTGTTTCATTATAGGATTTGGGGCCCAACTTGGGCTCCAACTTGAGCTCCAACTCGGGTCCCAACTTGAGAAAAGTTGGACCATAAGTTGGACGGTCTATCGTGAACGCCCTTTTCAGTGTCGAGTGCATCAACTTGGCCGCCAAGCGGGTGATCCGGGGCCGACAAGCCAAATTGCGAAGTTGGAGACCGAAGTTGGGGACGAAGTTGGACAGAAGTTGGATGTCAAGTCGTGGTCCTATGCACGACTTGACATCCAACTTCGATTTTTGGCTCCAACTTCGGTCCCAACTTCGTCTCCAACTTCGCAAAGTTGGAGCTCAAGTTGGAGCCCAAGTTGGGCCCCAAATCCTATAATGAAACACCCTAATGTTGCACCTACTCCCATACACCTGTTTACACGAACTGCTGATCTGCATCCAGGTCATGGTCGGGCCGTCTCCCGATTCATCTCCCGATTCGTCTGCTCCAGGTCCCTCCCACCCAGTGGGAAAGGAACTGAGTGATTCAACG
This sequence comes from Mycena vitilis, assembly GCA_029203975.1. Lineage (NCBI taxonomy): Eukaryota > Fungi > Basidiomycota > Agaricomycetes > Agaricales > Mycenaceae > Mycena > Mycena vitilis. The sequence continues at coordinate 112,357 of JARGYF010000130.1, forward strand.
TCGGGCGATGTCACGTTGGTCAGGTTTCGTAGTTCGCACGACACAGTTGCAGTAAACCCTGGAGGAAAGACCGTCATTGCGTGTATCCTGGAGGTACTCATAGCAGTATAGGTCACCTTGTTGATTCATCGAGTAGCTGCTTGAGATTCCACTGTGGCGTGGAACCACACTTTCAACTGTGGCGGGAATGGACCAACCACCCACGTTAGAATCATTCAACGTGGCTGCAAAAATTCCGCCTGTCTACCTACGGTCAGATGAAATCATGGTCCAAAACAATTGCTACGTACGCGTGGAGACGTTGAATCCTTGCCCAAGCAAAGAGACGGCGGCCGGCAATCCAAGGTACGACTGCGCATTCGCATACCCACTGTCTGGAACGCCTCCAGCTATTGCCGTACCAGTCTCTATACCGTGGATGAGGTCTACCCTCGGACATTTGAAGGCGGAACGCACCAGCTACATTACAAGAACCACCTATCAATGAATCCTGGGCATTCCACAACTGCTGAAGGCTTGGATTGGAGAGGTCGAAGTCGCGGCCAAGGAGAGGACTGGATATCACGATATGCACCGGAGTTATAAGTGTGGACCATCTACACTTTGTTGGCTTCGGTGATAAAAACATTAAACTGAACGACGCACGCAGATGTTTGGATACCAGCCATTATGAGGCATAGCAGCGAAACCGCCGGCCATTTCCAATGGCGGCGGTGAAATACGAGCGAACGCGTGGAAATTGTCACGCCAGCTCCCAAGGTGGCGAGCGAGACAGGCCGCAGAAGGTACAGTGACATCGATCTGCGGAGCGCATACGAGAACAAACTGTAGAAGTGGTTAGCGACTACAATCAGCATTTTCTCCCACTGCGTACAAACTTGAAGACGCGGCGAGGAATGTCGAGATGAGCGTCGCTACGAAGGTCACAATATGTGGGTTGTTGTCCGCCCAGATCGCCCGAGACAATGGCAAGGCTACCGATCCTCGGGATCTGACTACGGCCAGAAACGTCCAAGCCAACGCTTGCAGAAAGAGTTGACCCAGAACGGCAAGTGCAGGCCATCCCAGCAGGTGGGAAAAGAGAGCACCTTTGGCCAGCCTTGTAAAGGGAACATAAATGACAATCGTAACAATAAGGTCCCAGGGGTGAGGGCACGTACCGAAAGTTTCGTGGCGGGACGGGCTTGTCCTCGCTCTGGTAGGGATCGAACTCCTCATGCTTCAGATCCGTGTAAGTGGATTCAGGAGGGGAGGTCATGGTCAGAGACAAGAAACGGACTCAAGTGGGTCCATCATCATCTTGTCAAAAGGCCGCTCGCGCTCGAGTCCTCGACCGCGTGTTGTTCCGTGTTGGCAAACGAGGCAGACGGCCTGATACATATTACACTCATCCTGATGATTGGACTTGGCTGCGGATACATGAAGCGGCCTATTGTCATGTAAGTCGAGCCTTTGAGTTGCAGCGACGACCGGGAGGCAAGACTGGAAAGAAATCACCTCAAGCCTCCCGCTAGCATCCTTGTCTAGTGCCCTCGTTTTTTCCGCAAAACATGGCCAGGTATTTTGCTGTGCTGAACATTTTCCTCATCAAAGCAGTGCCTTTGTGAAGCCGAATGAGCCTGTACACCGCCAGCAGCTCAACGTTTCAGCGAGCCCCGCGAGCCCCGTCTTGGCCCCGTCTATCTGTTACGAAGAGCCGCCATCGGACTGTGCCATGCTGGATGGAGATTGGGAGCTATTTTCAGGGAACATAGCTCAATCTGATAGCATCTCACCAGGAGTGCCTGTAGCGTGCAGGAGTGTGCATGCGACATGAGCACAGATCTTTCAATTCCGCCGCAACGTGACTTCCGGATTTGGGCTTTTTTTTCGGCAGATCGGCACGAAGTCCGTGAGTCATCACCATGACACCGCACATGTGTCAAGTCTCGCAACCACGAACTCAACGAAAAGAGGCCTCCGTTCTTAGTTTGTAGGTATGCTGCTGTGGTGAATGCATTTAAATTTTATCGCCCTATCTCCAAATATTTCCATGGGAAGCCCCATAATCTATAGTGACCCCATCGCTCTATGCGCAGCACCCTGAGGCACTCTTGCGCAACGCGATTCCCTAGTATACGCTTGTCATTCGAAGCCATTGCGAGCTATCATTCGCGGCTTACTAGGACTGGACGGGGGGCTAATGAGTCTGCCAGTGGCCCGCCGTGTCGCGGTGGGTTGCGGGGGATTGGGTTCCAGAGGCGGAAATGGGAGAAGGATATAATCAGGATCGTTCATATCGGAGGAGGACGCAAGAAAGCGTTAAGTGTGAGTGTGAGTCACGATTTAGGGGTTTGCAGCAAAAAGATGGCATGCTGTGTTCGGGTCAACAAATCATTCCAAAGAAGGGTGAGGAGGGGAGAAGCGTTGGGATCGATGTAAGAACCTGGGGTCGCGGTGCTATTGAGGTGACGACTCTGGATTCGCAAGAAATCTTTTGAGTCCACCAGTGACCAGTCGAAGGATCAGGAAGAATGGCCACACAACACTGCTGACGACTCAGAGCTAGAATAGAGGAGCACGGAAACTTAACCACAAAAAGTCGGAGGCTATTCAGAGGCAGGCTCCTACCCATCCGCACGTTACGGGGTTGGGGCAGTCCTAGGTGGCGATCTGGCAGGTGGCAGATCCAAGTAGCGTAAGACAAAAAGACAAATCATTGATAGCCGACATACAATTGCTTCCGAACTTACAACGCGCCAACCCCTCCACGGCGGCTGGCATTTAACAACCGTAGACAACACAGCCACAATTCGACAATATATTCGTTCACCTCCGGCATGCTCTCCGAAAAATGTGGTGGTGGGCTCACACACCTCTTGGCCAGTCCGGAGTACACCCTCAAATTTATGGGCAGCCACAAAAGCCATACGGAAGGTTTTGGGAAAGTTGGTCAAGCGGGTGGCTATGTTGTTTACAGTTGTTAAATGCCAGCCGCCGTGGAGGGGTTGGGGGCGTTTGAAGTTCGGGAGCAGTTGTCATTGCTTTGTCATTTTGTATTACTCTACTCAGAATCCGCCTAAAAGACCGCTACTAGGATTGCCCCCAACCCCGTAACGTGCGGGTGGGTAGGAGCCTGACCCCAGGTAGCATAGCCTGTCGAGTTTGAGACCAAGAAGAGGACTTGTTTGGTGGGAGGTATTGGGAGGACGGAAGCACGGCACCATTGTCGGTGTCACAGAGGGTCGCATCCAGCGCCGTCTCGAGATCCGTGAAGGAGAGTGCATCCGAGTCCTTCTTGAGAGGCCGACGGAGTCGTGCTGCCAATCGCTCCAGCTTCTCCGCAAGCACAGTCAAAGGTCGCCGCTTCGAGATGGGCGGAGCAGTGGGAGCACTGGGAGACGGAGTGGAAGCGGAGGGTGCATCGGGTGCGGGAAAAAGTGAGACCGGCGCGAGGCTGGGGATGTCGGGGACGGTGATGACCCTTGGCGTCTCCTCGAAAATGGTCTGGACGGCACAGAGGTGCTTGCAGAAGGAGATAAGCGGGTAATCAAGGCAAGTGCAAGTATAAGTGTCGAGATCGACTTCGTATTGCTTCGAAGGATCAGATCTGGAGCGGACGCCGTACTTCGTGTCCGAGACTTCCTGGATGTCGGCCTTGGTATACGTTTTGCTCCGTTCGATGATATCCTTGCGCTTCTTGACTTCGATGTCGGGGCCTTCAAACCCAACCTCCTGGCGACGCTGTTTGAGTGCATAATACGCCAACACTTCCTTGAGCAGCGTGTGCAGCAGGTGATCCAAGCGCCGGTTGCGCTTTCCGTTGAAGAACTTGCCCTTCAACACATGGTGCCATCTGTGGGGAGTGAGAACTCGGGAAATCCAAGAGAAGAGCAGACGCACACCTCGACCAACATGTTTGTGTTGCACGACTCGAAGATGGTGCGCTCCTTGCGATGGACTGCTGACCACATCTTGACGACCTTGTCCGACATCCAGGTACGTTTGAGGTATTCGACGAAGGTCTTTGGCGCGGTGGCTTGGATTTCCGCCCAGGTCTTGTTGAATTCGGCTTGGTCGGTGATCCGTATCCATCTCTTGAGAAGTTCCCATAGCGCGGGATCCGATGCAATGCGGAAGTGCTGTTGCCAGGCATGCAGGACATGCCACCAGCAGAGCAGGATGAACGCGGTGTAGTAGACCTCAACGCACGAATTGATTTGCGGCCAGTCGAAGTCGCCCATGATGTTACGAGGGATGGTGGGGTTGTGAAGAAGATTGAGGCGCAGAAAGTATGTTATGGTCGATTGTGTCCCGCTCGACGCTATCATCCAGTTTACGGGTATCCCTATGACAAGTCAGGACATAAGCAACACGAACAACGGACCCGGCGGCGTACCGTGGCCCCATCTGTCTCGTACCATCAACGTGGTAAGGTTGAGGTTCTCATACATCGACACGTGTTGTGCGTCGCGTCGATGCAGAAAAGTGCCTCCCCGTACTTCGCCAGCATCTTGCGTTGCCAATCTGTCTGTATCACAAGGACAAAGACGTCTGGAGCAAGACCGGAGCCTGGCGGTGGCGGGTCCGTTTTCGACTTGAAGCCAAGAAGGTGACCGTCTGCGCGAAGAGATTCTACCCAGCGAAGAGTCGACTGGCCGTCATCGGGATGCAGACGAACGGTCTCTGCCTCAATTTCTTTCTGGATGCGTCTGATATCTCGTATCTGGATAAACTCCGTTCGGCTCGCCACAAAGTTGTCGTCGAGATCGCAGTCGAAGAGATTGTCGTCGTCGTACACTCCCTCGTGCAGCTTCCGTAGCTAAAGTAGGAGAAGGATCCATGAGAGCCGAATGGAAGATGGAGGCACAATGTCCACGCACTATATGGTCCGGCTGGACTTTGTTTCTTAGCATTCCCGCAATAAGCTCCCTCGTCTCTCTGGGGATTTGGGTGAAGGGGAGATTCGCATTGCCGAGGGGATGGTCATGTTCTTGTCTGTAGTTCCCCAGGACGGTCGAGATGCCGGGGTATTGCTTCACGAGCAATCTGCACTCGCATCCGGTACGTTTGTTTGCAATTTTACGCTCCCGCTCTGGATATGTCTTGATATACGCCTTGACACCGCCGGTACCACCTCTAGAACAGACATAGCGCAGCTGGCGCTCATACTCCGGTAGCCCCGTGTATGTCTTGACAAGATGAAGCTCGATCCCTTTTCGGCGTTGCTCTGCTGCCAACCACTTCTCGAAGTCTTTCCAGGAGAGCCATGCGAGTTGATACTTTTCGGAGGCCATATCAGCAAGAAATTATCCAGGCGGCGGTGGAATGGGCTCTTGCACAGGCTCTTGTACACGAAATGTGAAGTAGTTGTCGCACTCGGTCGGCCTGGCAGAAGTTGGCGAAGACATCAGTACATCATCGATGGAGCGGTCGACACGGAAGCGGCCGTTCATCGTCTCCTTCGTCGTTGTGTTAGGCCCAAGGCGGGGGAGTTTCCAGCGAGAAAGACAAGCATAGACGTGGCGAGAAACAAGAAAAAGTTGATCACGTGGGCGCTTCCCGCCCAATCACAATTTATTATTATCGCCCGAAAAAAATCGATTCACAGTGAGATTCAAGTGCGGTAATACAGTTCGATGCTATGGACAGATCTACACGTATAAAACAGAAAAGTAAACGTCCGTGGGAGGCAAAGGAGACCAACAGAAAAGATTCTAGGAGTAGTAGTGTTTCGACGACGGGAAAATGTACGGAGGGAAGGATGACGAGCTTGACGACGAGCTGGGAGAGTGGAGCGGGGTGGATGGTACAGTGGAGGCCGAGTGTGAGAGGGCAGGGAGAGGAGGCGGGATGGACACTGTGAGGCGGGGGCGTTTAGCAGCTGGCTCTTTCTTGACCGTGGGGCCATCCACGACGACGACATCATCGTCGGAGCTATCGTCGACCTCGATGACCCGCTCCTTCCCCTTGCCCTTGCCATCGTAGTCGTCCGACCCCAGACGCTGCCGCTTCAATGGGCGGGAGGTCGATATGGTGGGGAGGTGCTTCGCTTCATCAACTCCTTCCACACCGAGGCGGCGAATAAACACCGGACGGTTCGCGCTGACGGTGAGCTTGTACTTCAAAGAGATTTCCATCCAAGTCAGATAGTCGGTAGAGAAGCATTGGTACGCTTCGTCGACCTCGGGATGGTCGTCAGTGACGAGAAGATGCGCGAGGTCTCTGAGGGGTACGCGAGGCCAGGTGCTTTGCCATGCAGGATCTTGAATGGCTTGGACGACGACAGGGCTATCGGTAGGCTAGTAGAATAGGACAATTTCGCATAGGGGAGTGGCCATGGTCGGCGTAGAGGACAGGGAAATGGCCGAAGTCGAGGGAACGATAGAGGAAGAGGCGCGCGATGTGTATTTTGAATGGGTGGACGAGTGCGCGGGCGGTGACGAGGGCTGTCGTCGAGGAGGGGAAGGTGAGGGTTCAAACGAAAGAAGCGAAGCATATTCCAGTTCTTGTGAGGCGGTGGGAGACGGAGGAAGGGGTGTGAGAAGGGCGAGGAGGTCTAGCTGTGCCTGGTGCGCATGCATCTGCGCCTGGGCCGCCGCGGTCCACTGGTTCGCAGGCGCGTTGACGAAGCGCTGCAGCGCCGAGAAGTCAGGAAGAGTGCCAGGAAAGCACCGGTTGGCGGGCGCAGCAGTGGACCGTCGATGGCACGGACATCCACCTACGTCGATGCAATCGCTCTTGGAAAGCTGGCGAGGACATAGTTGGTTGACGCGCTGGGTAAGACTCCTCGGTCTTGGCACCTCGCCACGGCGGAAGTAGTGGGAAAAGTGTTTGTGCTTGCGACTGGGACACTGTAGGAGGTGATTCAACAAAGGCGTGAAGAAAGAGGCGGGATTTGACGCACCTTGATAAAATAGCGGTCCATGTCCGCGCCAGCCACACAAAGTTCGAGCTGAAGAACACGGCCACACCCAGGGTGCGGGCAACGAAACGAGCGGTCGGAGATGTCTGGGAGCATTGGGTTGCGCGGGCGGGACAGAGATGGTGGTGGAGGGAGAGGAAGAGACGATGTGTGTGCATGTGTTAGTAAAGCAGCCAGCACACGACGGCATCACTAGCCGGATGCCGATGTGCCGAAAAAAAAGCCCAAATCCGGAAGTCACGTTGCGGCGGAATGTCAAAAGTGCATGAGCACCGAGAGCACCGAGAAAGAGGAATGTGGCGATGCACCCGCGCATCACCAAGCAGACCCGGCCCGAGTAGCCGCATCTCCTCTCGTGTCGTCGTCGTCGGTGTGGACAACAGCCCATTTTTGCGGGCCCGGGAGAGTGACTTCACCGCTCGGTAAGTAACTTGCTTGAGTAGGAAGGTTTTGATTCGTTTATACTCAGATTCGGAACAACACCACCTGGAAGAGGCTCGCCTGAGTGCGGGATGCATCTGCTTTTCATGGGGTTCCAATTGTACGCGTTGCTACAGACTTTGCCCGTTCTGAATCCCGAGCCTTTCTCGGGACCTGCTACCATATTCCGGTTGGATTATTCCATATGAGCAATTCGACTGTATTACCCTTTTTCGCTCAGCACATCAGTTCGTTCCCAAATTCATCCGCCATAAAGCATCGTTCAACAGTTCCATCTTCCCACGCCATTGAGCCATGATCACCGATGCCCAGGCTTTTCTTCTTCCTCGGAGATGTCTTATCACCGGTAGGTCTCGAAGGGCAGGAAATGGCTGCTACTGACCTCCGATGCATGTGAGGATCCGTACATGCACTCGCCAGCCAATTGAAGCTGCCACAGAGACGACTGAGTACTTTAGGCGTCGATACTGACGAGTCTCCCGGTGTAAGAACGTACGTAGATGTACGGAACGACTTGCCTGCCAATGACGCTGTTTGCAGTTCAGGTCTCGCACGACTTGGTTATCGGAATCCCTAAAATTGTAGCTTCTTCAGTCGATCAGTTTTCGGAATCGTTACGAAGATCAGGAAAAATGAGCTGGATACGACGAGCGACGGATTGAGATCTGGATGTAGGCCGCCCAGTGCCAAAAGTACACAGAGCAAACACAGAGGCTCGTGGCAATCCTACGCAAGACCTAACCCAGTCCCGTCTTCTTTTTTGTCCCTTTTTCCGCTTTCTAACAGCTCCTCAGAGCAGAGTCAAATCCATTCTCTTTCATCTGGCATCCGGACGCTTCAAGGACGCTTTAACATGGAAATTTGTACCTCGCTTGAGAAAGTCGCAGTTGAGGCTGAAACTTCGAACAACGTCGCAATATATATATTTGGAGGACAACTGTCCTCATGCGTAAGGCTGGTAGCGATTCCTGCACGGCTTGTACCATAGACGCCCACGGCCGTTTCACTAGAAACAAAAATGTTTAGAGTTTGCCCTTGTTTGGACAGCATCCGAGTTCGGCACGTTGTCAATCAGTTTTTTCTTCGTCGCTTCCACCACCACAACCCAATTCTCGTTCAGCGGTTTTCACCCCCCAAAAGTAACAGAGGTGCTGTGAGATGTCGGCCGCCAAGCAGAAGGCGGATGCTTTCAAGGATCAAGGCAATGCCCTGTTCAAGGAGGGGAAGATGCTAGAGTACGTCCATTTATTACACAAGACCTCATACTGACAGCCCAAGAGAGCCTCAAAGCTGTATGCCAAGGTTACCCATCTAGAATGACATTCTTAGGCTCCACTGACTGAGGTCGTCTAGGCAGAAGCAGCGGCCCCAAACGAAAATGTGTACCCAGCAAACCTGAGCGCCGCATTGTACGAGATGGGTGACTATGCGGGCTCGCTCGATGCGATTGCGCGCTCCTGGAAGCTTTCCAGTGCCAACACAGGGCTCACGCTTCGCCTTGCGACACGTGCTGCGAAGGCGCTCGCGCATGGCGTGCGTGGGGGCACGATAACACCCAGCGCGCTCGCTGCGCGTGCACAGATCATTGGGGGGCTTGAGGCTGTGGCTTTGCAGCAAGAGAAAACTGATGCGGAGAGTTCGCCTGAGAGCGTTCGTGTATGGCACGAGTGGCGGGCTGTTGAATCTGAGAACGGGAACGCCCAAGATGCACGCGTCCGACTGGCGGAGATGTCGATCGCGCGTTGTTCAGTGTGCGTTAGATTTCCCCTCGGTGTTCTGAAATGCTACTGACACAACGACAGGAACCCGATGTTACAGTATTATCCGGTGGGCCAAGACGAGATGCTCTCGCTTTTCGACGACTGGGGCCCGAGGGATCCGTATCCGCTGAAGATCAGCACATTCAGCAAAACCAGCCTCTCCGAGCTGTCGTTTTTGTTTGGGGGTGTTGGCGATGGTGCGTCCGAGTCTCGCGCTTCCAGCAAATCCGTGGCTGATGCCGGGTGGTGCAGCTCGGAACGTATTCGCGACTCTCATCGGCGCGCATCGCGCGTACAAGGGCCTCCCCAAAGACAAGCGTTCCGTAATGCGCGTCCATCTGACGCTGTTGGACATTCATCCAAGCGCGCTCGCGCGCGATCTCGTGGTGCTGATGCTTTTGAACGACTGGATGACGCCCGGCCTCTCCCCCGCCGCGCTCGCGGAGACCCAGGCGACGCTGATGTATACTTACGCCGGCGCAATAATGCCGCCTTATGCCCACGCACGGTTTGTCCTCTCCTCCTTTACTCTAGTGTTAACTTTCGATCCCCTCCAGGCAGCAGAAAACCATCAAATCGCTGCAAGAGCAGCTCACCGTGGTCCCACCGCTTCTCCCCGCGTGGCTACACGTCAACGCCTCCGCCATCCCCGCCCTTCAGGCATCGCTCACATATTGGCTCAACAACACCAGCAAAACGACGCGCGGGATGCTCGCGATGTTCCCCGCGGACGGGGGCGGCTCGTCGATGGTGCAGCTGCTCAAGTTCCCCGGTCTCTCACCGAGCTACCGCGCGCTCATTAAGGGGAAGATCGACGCCCCGCTGCGTGCCATTAACGGCGCGATTGACAGCTGGGGCCCCGCGCAGGCAAGGACGTTCGGCGTGGATGGGCCGGGGTGGGACGATGCGAGGGTGATGCGGGAGCTGGCGAAGAGGCGGGAGGGGATCGCGGAGGACCTGCTGGAGGAGCATCTGAGCGGGAACGCAGCGCCGAAGTTGACGGGCGAGTCGGCGTGGTTCAAGGCCACGAAGGGCTTTGTCCCGCCGAAAGAGTTGTGGGGGAAGCATCCTGAGATGGAACAGTGGAGGAAGAACAGAAAGGGCCCGTATCCTGAGGAGGTGAAGGCGCAGGTTTGTCCTCTCGCTCGTTGCATCGGTGTTTTGTACTGACGTTTCGCAGGTGAAATCAACGGTCGAAAAGTCGTGGAAGCCGAATATGACCCTCTTCGTGCGTTTCCCGCTCTCTTTCGTATTCTCGTCAACTAACAGCTCCACAGGACCGCGAATACTCAGAGCTCTCCGATAAAAGCCTCCCGCACTGCAAGGGCTACCCCGACGTGCGCTCCGACAACGTGCAGTTCCCTCGCCTGTGCGACGTCTTCAACCGCCGCTTCGGCATCGACAAGGGCGGGGAGCTGCCCGCCGACCCCGAGTCCCCGGCGTTCACCCACATGATGCGCTTCTTTCAGGGCGCGATGGATGCGCTGAGGTCGTTCGAGGGCAAGGTGACGCTGGAGATTATGTGTGGGGGGTTGATGCAGGAGCTGGACAAGATGCGGTTGGGGACGGATGGAGACCGCCCGGCGCAGTTCCCGAGGAGCTTTACGAGGGCGTATCTGAGCAATATTCCGTGAGTGGTTTTAAACCCGAACTGTTCTGTGCTGACTTCGCGGTTAGGGACTATACGCACGGAGTAGGTGTTTGGAGGCTTATTTCGTCTACGCGTTGCTCAACATATCTAGGTCATCAATACTGCGACGTATGTGGTTCCATCCCTGCAGCAGCTGCCCGGATCGGCCGTGGCATCCAACTGTCTCATGAATTCGGGGGTATGGAAGGATAACGACGAGTTTTGCCACAAGTGTGTCTTCAACCTTCCTTCAAATATCCTTCCGATGCTCACTGATCCATTCGCACCAGCTACGCCCTCCTCCACCCACGAGACGTCCCGCGATTCCTCGGCTGCGACACCATCCGCATGGACGGCATCATGGGCCTCGTCTCCCTCGCCAAAACGCCCCTCCCGCGCCCGCTCGCCGAGCTCGCCACCCGCGCGGAGCTCACGCGCTGGCTCACACGCGTGCTGCTGTACACATGCGTACCCGGCTCGGCCGGGATGCAGAACGCGCGCGTGCGCATGCCGAACAACCTCGTCGCGTTCGTGCGGCTGCTCGTGCACCTGCACGCCGTGGGGTACCCGGCGCACTGGCTGAGCGAGTTCCTGCAGCCTGTGCTCGCGGACGAGCTCGTCACGGAAGTCGCGCCGTACCTAGGCCAGTTTCCGATCCCGCTGTCGGATTTGGGGAGGAGCGGGGCGAGGCGCAGGGTGAGGCTGGATGCGTGGCTGCCTGAGCTCGAGGGTATCCTCGCAAGCGCGGCGACGGGGCTGCCGTTCGCGGTGTCAGTCCCGAAGGGGTGGGCGACGACGCATGGGGAGATCACAGTGTTTGAGGCGGTAGTGCAGCCCAAGGCGGGCGGTTACGGGCAGATTCAATTCGCCGTGCAAGACCCCGTTGTGGATATCCTGCTGTACAAACCGTCCAAGACGCTCAGTGTGGAGGCGCTCGCACGGTCTATCACGGGGATTATGGATTCAGGGAAGGCAGCGGAGCCAAGGCGCGGGAGTGTCGTGCTTTTGTCGTCGCAGGAGGGGGTTGACGTGCCGGGGAGGAAGGTTAGTTGGCGGTTGAGTCGCGCGCGCGCGAAAGTAATGCGGGATGAGGGGTGGGCTATGGTTGTGTATCGTACGGACAACCATGAAGCGAGTACGTTTCGCGTTCGGTTGCCTCTGCAGAGAAGTGCTCATTTTTTCACAGTGACGCTTCCGTTGCCGGCTTCGAGGTGGATGGAGGTGCTTGAGGTGTTGGATGTTGACTAGGACTAATGCGGAGGCAATTCGAAGGGCAATATGTATTCGTCTTGGATTTCGTGCTGTATATACTATAGCTGACTGACTCGGAGAGTGCGAAGGTGCGAAGGGCGGGTACCGGTGCGATGAAAACATTGTCTGTTGAACACATTGCTCCGGCGTTTCTGTTCAACTGTGTATTTCGACCGGAAAGCTCAGAGCAACGAGCGCAAATGGTCCCCAACCGATGACAGATGAAGTGCATGTAACAGATCTTCACGACATAATTGTTGAATGGTACAGTAGGGTTAGGGTTAGACGCCCCGAAGAACGAAAAAAAATGGTCCGCCCAGCCGAGTGGCCGTGGTGGAACTGGAAAATATTGAGACGGTGCATGCACCGAAGCACATACAAGCCGCAAGCGCACTCTGTATGGACAGGGTCGCCGTGCTATGGAGTGTTCCTACGGCCCACAGACCCAGGGAGGTGAAGGGGCCTATGCCATCAAGGTAAGTATGAGTTGCGCAGAAGATGAGACGAGCCTTTTATACGTTACCTCTGCGCACGGACCAGATTTCGTAGCCGATGTTTGGGAGATCGATATTTGATGCGCTACGTAAAGGCGGCTGATTCTCGGTTCCATCTCGATTATGCCCAGAGTTGTGTGAAGATTTTGTCGCGGTGGTTCCTTCTCTTGGATTTACCTTTGGTTCGAACCCAAAATTAAACGTTCCTTACCTGCCTTAGTTAATAAGACCCAGTTTGCCTCAGTTGGACACTGATCGTATTCGTTCAACGGTGTTCAGTTCAAATTGTTCAATGTTCATCAATGAGATTCACGCGTAGCTCCCTTCTTCACGGTTGTTCAACGGACGACTCTGGCACTCACTTGTAAAGTTGAGGGTGCAATGACCGATTCAAAGCTTGATACTGCTTCAAAGATGCGGTACGTGAATCAGTTGTCATTGTGCTCGTCAACTAGTATCAAACTAGGATCGTAAAAGTAGGGACAGAGATAATTGCGAGATTGCTCGGGAACGTGTATGGAGCAGCTTGGGCGAGAGCAAATCAGGATCACACTTGATCCTCCGCGCCTGGCCCAGCGGGCGCATTTGTACGCAACTCGTATTCGGCGCGTTCATGATGTGCTCGGGCAGCGGCGTTCCTAAAGATAAAAAAAGGTGAGCGCGTGGAATGAAGGGCGCAAAAATGGCACCCACGGCTTGTTGAATGGGCTCTCTGCGCCGGTGTAGAGGAATGCATCGTAGAATAGGGATCCTGCCTGCGCGCCGAGGATCGGCGCCATAATCGGGCACCAAAGCCTGTGAACTAGGTTAAGCCTAACGGCGTGAATAGAGAGGAAGTGGGCTGACCAGTACTGGCTGGAGAAGGTGTAATGAACAAGTCAGGAAGCGCGGTGGACGGGGAAGTATACGTATACGAACTTGCGGAAGGTGTAGACAGAACGCCCGTACCCGACCATTGAAGTCAGTAGACTGAGCATCGTTGGTTAACGCGGATACGGAAATAGAGGGAACCGTACCGTGGCCCGAGATCACGAGCAGGATTAATAGCGAACCCAGTCTCCATCCCGAGACAAGCAGCTATGCCCAAAATCACGATGAAGAGGACCTGTCGAAAAGTGAGATAGGAAGAAACTCGGCATGGGGATGGAATTTGACCAGGGGAACAAGGCCGGCTGGGGGTGGGTAATTCTTCTTGTCGTTGATTGCGAGTAGAACAATGAGCTGCGACAAATATGAGTTCATTAAGATGCGAGAGAAAAGAATCAAATTACTAGCACGGCGGTGGCGAGGAACTCGGAGAAGAAGCAAGAGACTGCGGTCATGTAGTCCAGCTTGTAGACGAGTGAGCTAGGCTCGGGTAAAGGTAGACTGGAATACAAACTGCGAAGGTTCCGAACCTAGGTTGGATGTGAGCAAGCATATCGAACATAGTGATGGAGACTTGCAGACTGGCAGTAGCGAGAGTCCGCACATGAGGCCCTCCCTCGAATATATTCTAGAAAGAACAAGTCGGGACACATAGCATAATAAAGGAGTGAGCACAAACGATGGCGCGGTAATAATTAGCATAGACCAAAGCAGCGCCGACTAGGCCACCAAGTGTCTGCGCAGCAATATAACCCTGGCAGTGCGGTATGAGAAAAACCTGAAAGTAACGGCACATAGATATTTCCCATACAGGCACTTTCTTCCACGGGAATCCTCTATACGTGGCAAGGGCAATAGTCACAGCCGGGTTGATGTGGCCGCCTGAAATACCGCCCGAAACCTGCGTTATGTCGTGTGTCAACATTACTATCAGTGCCGCATAAACGAAGGACGAACCCAGACTCCCACTGCAATACCAACAGCCCATCCGAAGCTGACAGAAAGATAGTCCTTATGCAGCGATCTGAGATGGAGCCTCGACTCGGGAATGGTAAAGCACTTACACCTTTCTGCGAAGACGCGACGCCGGTGACAGAAGAAAGCAGGACTTGACAGTTGACGCCAGTCCCGAATATGACCAGCATACAAACTCCTGTATTTTTGTCAGCCCTGATGGTTGAGTTTTCCCGTTCAACACTCACCCAAAAATTCTGCAACGTATTCTCTTGTAACCAAGCTAGAGGGGTGCTTACTGAGAAATATGCAAACCAAAAGCGACGGGATACATACCGGTACCTCGCCCAGGCGTTGGGATGGATCGTGATCGTCTCACGACCGGCATATTCCTCGATATGTTCAACCAGATTCTCTTCCTTGGATTTCGAGTAGGCGGTGGACATGCCGCCGGAGGCTTTAGACTTGGTCATGGTTGAGCTGAGCGAGGTGAAGAGACACAGAAACCCAACCCAGGGCTTCATTTATACCTGCGTTGGTACAGTACCCGCAGCTATTTGTTGACCAACATCCTCCTCGGCGGAGCTCTAGAGAAGTAAAAGTGATACTAGTTCGTAAGATAACAGTGAAAACGACCCCAAAAGCATAAATGGTGGCTGAAGCAGAATCAAAAACCGGCACCCGGATCTTCTCCATGAGCTTCTCCACTGTTGAATGGAAGTGGAACCTTGTCAAGGGCGGATGCAGAGTCGCACTGAATGCGACTCATAGCAAGTCCTGCCCTTATCCACGAGGTTGTCCGTAAGGTGCTGTGATCCAAGTTCCCTCCAGTTCGATGGCCGAAGCCAATCTCCCAGCCGTATACCGGCCAGTTAGCCACATCTCCTCCTCCTCGTGGAACCATGGAGGTAAGTCGTAAGGCTTCAAGAGTAAAGCACTATTTATAGTTCCTGTCGTGGAGTTGAGGCAGTGTAGCATGGCGAACGTGGAGGAAATTCCAACACTGGTCCGTGCGCAATGTTTGCGCGTGTGAGGCCAAATAATCGCGTGCATGTTTGATCGTTTCTCGTTTTCCCCGCTCATGCATGATGCACGGCCAGTACCTGCACAATTCCTCAAATCTATGGGCTCTGTCTGCCGAGAGTTACCGCTCCGAAGCTGTAAAGGCCACGAAAGTGCCACGAAGCTTTCGTGAAGCCCAAAAAGAATCAAGACCTTCGAACGATAGCGCCACCAGATCGTGCGCGTCGATGGGCTTCCCAGCCGATAATAGTCATCGGCCGGATCCCACATCGACTCCTACGTTCCGCGAACAATCACATAGGGTCACATAAAGCAAGTCTAACCTATTGTTACAGTCGCGTTACGCAAAGGCGGTGCATTCGGAGCGGTACTCCATTTTCAATGGCTCCCGCTGTCCTTGTCTCGGCCAATCCAACGCCAGGCGTCAGGTTTCCTGCTACATATGCCTTCTGCGCCAAATGGAAATAGGCAGCGACTCGACCCAGGCGGTTGAGAATTTTTGGAATCGCTCTCTCACACCCGCTGGAACTCAAGAAGAAGAAGAATTCAACGCAAGGCGATGTCCAGGAAAATCACTGGTCGATTTTATTTTATTTATTCGGCATTTTACGCACTCTCATAACGCGAGCCATTCTGCTAGTTCTGGCCTTGTTGCCTGTCTCGTTGTCGACTGACGCACGTTATCAAGGTGCCAGACATCCCAAGACTGTACTTTCACTTCTGATGTGTGATTCTGGAGAGGTACGGTGGAGCCGCACGAACCTTGGAACGAAATAACGTTGAAAATTACCCCAAAGGGCATACCGTCTACACAACGAAGTGTACAAGATGAATAAACTAGCCACCGGATCTTCTCAGTGCTGTCGAATCAAATCGCAAGGTCTCAGGCGGATGCAGAATGATCTAATTTGCTCTACTTCGGACCTTTGCGCGGGAGAAGGGATATCTGCAAAATGCTGCCAGCATCCCGGCAGCTCCGAATCGTCCTTCCAAGTTTTTCGGTAACCGTCGCATTTAGACCGAGAGTTGCCTCATGCTACGCCAAAGCCGACGGCATTTTTCGACGACGCCCGGAAATTTCCTTGAAGGCACTCGATGCCGAACTCCTTGTCATCTTGTTGGTTCACTTTTCCCATTTTTCCCTCTCCGATAAACAAGGGCATCGATTCTGCGCGACAGGATGTTACGAACACGGCTTTCGGCTGAGCAATCGTCCTATTTTGCCATTGGCTGTCGATACTCGGAGACTTCGGCACTCGTGCACCTATATCTAGGATTTAAACAGTTCAGTGGAGCTGCCACGAAAGTTTCAAAAGACTGGCGTGAACTTGACAGCGGGTTACCTCACCTGGAGCCTGGCCAATCTGGTCATATGAGAGTCAAAGTCTCTTCTAGGGAATTTGCTATAAACAGAAGTCGAATAGGTTGAGTGGAGCAGTTCTACGAAGAGAGTTAGTAGGCGGGTATTCTAGGTCGGCTTCGCAAGCCGTTGGAGTTGCAGATGGTGCATCGACACCCCGATTCCCATGTTGATCCCTGTCGAACAGCGGAACTTCCCACCAGCGTAGTACTTTCAGCTGCAGTAAGGTGACGACGGTATTATGGCATGCGCAGCCGCAAGGTTGGCGGACGAGCCTGCTTACATGTAGATGCAAGTTGTTTTGAATATCATTCCTGTGGGCAGTCCCATTATCGTACACTTTCGAAAGCAAGTAAACAAGATCGTAAATTTTTACATCGCCTCCTCCTTATCTTCCAACTGCGACGGCTTGAGCATCCCCGGGATCTGCATCGCCGCCTGCCGCTCCTCCTCCGCCTTCCTCTTGACCTCCGCCTCCTTCTCGTCAAGAAACAGCTCCGTGTTGTCGCCCGAGAACTCTTTCAGCTGGATCAGGAAATCGCGCACCGCGAGCTTGAAGCGGTTGCTGTCATCGTGGAACGTCGCCAGGCCCTCCACCAGCGTCTGCACGTCCGAACTACGAAAAGGAAAACAAAACCCAATCAGCTTCCGTGAGTGAGAAAAGCAGCGGAAATACCCACCGAGGCACATGCGGGAACGCGCCCTGGAGCAAATTCGCCGTGTACTCGCGCAAAAACGCCAGATTCGTCATATTCGGATCCGGCATCTGCGCGGGGTCGAACAGCCGCGCGGGGATGGGTTCCGTGTCGACGAGCTGGAACATGCGCGCGAGGACGACGACCTGCAGCTTAAACCCGCTCTTGTGGTCCGTGTCCGTCAGCACGAAGAAGATGTCTTGCACGATGCTGAGGAAGTACTGCTGGAAGAAAGGGCCCGAGATTTCGGGCGCAGACGAGGCGAAGTTGTTCACGACCTCAAGACAAACTGCCCATGCGTTAGCTCGGATGACTAGCTGGGAGAGGGAAAGGGAATTACTGCTGAGGCCTAGATCGGCGATATCGCGGACGGTGTGTTTTATAGCCCACATGATGCTGTCCATGAACAGCTTGAACTGCGCCGGTTGAAGTCCAAGGAGCGCTGCGCGGAAGTGAGCAATTGAAACCCAACGAAGAAATCTAAATACCAGGGAAACACTTCAGATTGATCGCACGAAGAAGCTTATACAGCCCGAGCCGATGGTCCGGGAACTCCGTAAAGTCCTGGTTGATCATATTCAGTGTCGGTTCAAACACCGCGTCCAACGTCGCGGGGACCTGCAGCGTCAGCAGCGGCTACACCAACACCAACACGTTAGCACGCGTAACAAGGGCAAGACAACGAAAGACGTCAACGCACCCCAAGCCGGCCAACGATAACAGCCATAAGATGCAGCACCTCCGGCTCCCGCGCAATGGGGATGTTGCGGCTGTAGTCGCCCAGCACGGCGTCGAGCAGCAGCGGGATGAAGTGCGTGTTGACGGTGTCGAGATCCTCCGCCGCCTTGATGTACGTCTCCATCAGCTTCAGGATATCTTTTTTGACAGCGCGCAGCTGTCGGATTTTGGGCGTCTTGCTCGCGACCGGGCCTGATTCCAACCATCTTATCAGCGTCTCATCTCGAGGGCGTCACGGAAGTGGAGGGAGAAGGGAGAAGGAGGGAAAGGAGGGAAAGGAGGGAAAGGAGGGAAGAAGGAAGAAGGCACGCACCATCCTGCGCAATCGACTCGCTAATCGTCGCGCTCACAGTCTTATACAACCCCAGCATATCCACGAAATTCCTCGCGATCTGCGGCAGATAGAAACTCCCGATCGACGTGCACGCGTAGACGTTCGTCTTGAGCACGTTCGAGAGCACCTTGATGTTGTCCAGGCTCGAGAGGACGTCTAGGCTCTGTGCCGCCTGCGCCATGAGCGAGTCCCACTTTGCATCGAGATCAGTTAACTTTTTTTGCGCCGGGGAAGTTGAAGGAAGGAAGGGGGAGGGAAGGGGAACGTACGGCGTTATTAGGAAGCTCCATGAGCGTCCCAATCAGACGCTCCTGCAACGGTTTGTTTGGCTGTGCGGAGATCACATAGCCAACCGCCTCGTAGAACGTGTGAACCTGTGTTCCACGACCGTCAGCTTTAGAAAAGCTGAGGTGGTGGAAAGGGGCTAAACGCACCTGCTGCGCCGTCAAATCGACCGTGATCCGTGGCAACGAGCGCAGGATGTCGTCCACGAACGGCTCGGTCTCGCCCGACTGGATCATGACAAAGTGCCGCCGGCACTTTTGCGCGATCTTGATGAAGGTGTCGCACGCCATGTCTTGCACGCCTGTCCCCTCGATTAATCAGCTATTCCCTTCATTCCGGGCTAACGAAGGGAGAGAGGAGGATAGGCGCAAAGAACGCGACGCACCCTCATGCTTCTCATGCATAAACTCAAACAGCTTATTCACGACCGTCTTGAGGAACTTCCAGTGCGCCTTGAGGAAGCGCGGGTACTGCCCCACGACGTACATGATGTCGCTCGCGATCACCGCCTTGTTGTCTTTCCCCCTTTTGAGCTCGACGAGCCCGAGCAGCTCCTTGATCACCGTGACGAGGAAGCGCTTTTCCATCTCTTCGGCTGTGCGTGCACATCGAAATCGTCAGCGCAATGCGAGGTAGTAGTAGAAAAACGGGAATGCAGGAACGCACTCATAGTCTGACTAACACTCCCAATCGCCCAACACAGCGAATTGATCCTCCCCCAGCTCCACTCGCTCCCGTCCACCTGCTTCGCGAGCTTGTCCGTGAGGATCGCCTCCGTGTCCGCGACGTCCAGGTGCGTGAGGTACACGAGCACGACGCGCATGGACTTGTAGAGCACGATCGTGTCGGACTCCTTCATGAACTCGCGCACGATCTCGCCTTCTTCGTTTTCGACGATGAGGACCTAAGGGGAGGTGAGTTTTGCGGAGAGGTGAGGTGTAGAAGAGCGGAGTGAGTTTTTGTTTGGGAAAGGAGGTAAGGAGGCAGGGAGGGAGGGATGGAAGGGACGGGAGGTAAGGAGGGAGGGAGGGACGAGAAGAAGGAAAAGAAGCAAAACGCACCTCCTCAGGCTTAACCATCCGCCCAATAATCACCAGCCTCAAATTCGACAATATCTCCCGATACACATCCTTCCTCAACCCCATCCCTCCACCCCCTCCCCCTCCTCCCCCTCCCCCCATCCCCATCCCGCTCAAATTCAACCCCATAAGCAGCCCCGACTCGCCCCCAGGACTCGCCTGCACCTCCTCATACAGCCCCGCGACGAGCGTCGCCCAATACTCGAGGCAGATCTTGAACACCTCGCGCTCCTCGACCTGCGAGATCTTGACGAGGTAGAGGTGCGCGTTGAGCAGCGCCTCCGTGGTGCCGGGGGCGGCTTCGAGCGCGCGGAGGTGCGTGCTGAGGAAGTTCGTGAGGAACAGGGTGAGGTTGAGCACGAGCTCCTGCGTCTCGTCGTCTTCCGCTTCCTACACAAAGCGCAACGCGATTAACCAAAGTAAAGATAACAATGATAGCGCCACGCACCGCATACCCCCGCGCGATATCCGTATTTGGCGGAATCATTCGATTCACAGCAGACATGACGAGCCCGAAGAGCACGACGAACTTGCCGTCGTATTCGGGGCCGACGTCGAGGAGCGCGATCTCGGCGAGGCATTTGAGCGTGAGGGTGCGGAAGTCGGGGTGTTCGAGGAACTGGGGGGGTGTCAGCGCACGAAGGGGGGAGATAACGACGCCCGAACAGAGGAGGAAATAAGATGAAACAAAGGGAGGAGGGAGGAAGAACGAAGGGCGGTGTGTTGACGAACGAATGGCGGAAGTCGGAGGAGGAGCGGAAGAGGGAGGAGGGCGGCGTGAGTGTCAGTGAGGACCCGAACAGAGGAGGAGGAGGAGGAAGGAGGAAGGAGGAGGGAAGAACGAAGGGCGGTAACAAACGAATGACGGAAGGAAGGAGGCGGAGGAGGAGGGCGGAGGAGGGCGGGGGCGGAGTTAACGACGCCCGGATAGGATGAAGTAAAAGAAAAAAAACGGGGAGGAGGAAGGAGGAATGCAGGAAGAACGAAGGACGGAGGTAACGACGCCGGATATGAAATAATGTAAAACAAAAGAACGAAGGTGGGAGGGAGGAAAAAACAGACGCCGCCATCATTCACCGCCCAACGAAGGAGGAGGAAGGACGGCGTCCCCTCATCGTAGGGAAACCCCAGTGACGGCGTCGCCCACTCATCAAAACAAAGGCCGCAGTCACCGCCAAAGGAAGGAGAAGGACGGCGTCGCCCACTCATCAACGCCACCTTCACCCTCAGTCATCGCCAACGCCACCCTCACCCTCAGTCACCGCCCGAAAACCAAACCCTCAGTCACCCCCCAGAAAAACCGAATCCGCAAACCCTCCGTCACCGCCCGAAAACCGAACCCGCAAACCCGAAGAACTCGAAGAAAAGAAAGGAGAAGGACGGCGTCCCCTCATCAACGCCCAAAAAACCGAACCCAACAAAGCCAAAAAAAAAGGCGTAGGAAAAACCACGCACCCGCGCAACCAACAAATCAATAACCTGCGTCTCGAAGATATACCCCAGCGGGATCCAGCCCAGGAAGCGCAGCAGCGTTTCCAGCGTCGCCTATACATTGAAAAAGGAAGAGTTCGGGCGTTAGTTAGCGTAGTTTTTTGAATTCGAGGTCAAAAAAAAAAAGAAAGAAAGAGGCGAGCGTTAGTTAGCGTGGTTTGGGGACGGAGCAAGGGAGAGAAGGGACAAAGGGAGAGGGAGAGAAGGGAGGGAGGAAGGGAGGGAGAGGGAGGGAGGAAGGGAGAGGGAGCGAGAAAGGGAAAGAGGGAGCGAGGGAGCGAAAGGGAGAGGGGGATGAACGAGAAGGAGAGGGGGGGAGAGGGAGAATTCGAGCGTTAGTTTGCGTGGTTTGGGGAGGGAGCAAGGGAGGGAGAGTTCGGGCGTTGGGTTTCGTGGTTTGCGGACGGGGCAAGGGAGGGAGAATTCGAGCGTTAGTTTGCGTGGTTTGGGGACGGGGCAAGGGGAAGGGAGAGGGAGGAACGAGGAGGATACGCGTGCGGAGGCGGACTCGCCTGGATCGAGGTTGGTTTGCGTGGTTTGTGGACGGGGCAAGGGGAAGGGAGGGAGGGAGCGAAGGGAGAAAGGTAGCGCGAGAGGAAGGGAGGGAGGGAGGGAGAGGAGCAGAGGGAGAGGGAGGAAGGGAGAGTTCGATCGTTGGTCCTCGTTTTTGTTTCCGTAAAGGGTTTACGGGTCAACGAGAAGGAGTGAGGGATCAACGAGGGAGAGGGATCAACGAGGCATGAACGAGGGATCAAGGGAAAGTGGGATCAACGAGAAAGAGGCATGAACGTGGGAGGAACGAGAAGGAGGGAGAGAGGAAATAGGGACAGAAACTCGCCTTGATCAACGACGCCTTGTTCGCGTCTTTCAGCACCTACATGTAAGCGCAAATCAGCAATCGAGTATTCGAGGTATCGAGGTATCCGTGGCTTGCACGCAATGCGCGATTTGAAGGAGTCCCCAAAAAACCCCAAACACACCTCACAGCACAACCGAAATATCTCGCTAAACTCGCCCGCGATCTGCGTCTTCAAGTTTTGCGTCTTGCGCTGCGTCATCTGCTCCGCGGAGAAGTCGAATATCTCTTCGGAGAGGCTGTGGTGTGTGCATATTGGTTAGTTGGTTAGTGGTTAAGAGGGGGGGAGGGGGAAGGGGGAGGAGGGGGGAGGGGGGGGGGGAGGGAGGGGGAGGGGGGGAGGGAGGGGGGGGGGAGGGGGAGAGGGTGCGGAGGTGGGGGGAGGGGGAGCGAGAGTAAATTCGAAAGTAACAGAATAAGCGTAGGAGAAGGATAACGGAGACGGAGGAGGGGGGATTGCGGGAGGTGGAAGGACGGGGGACGGGGGATTAATCTTATCGGGGGGACAAAAGGAGGGGAACGGGAACGGGAACGAAGGGAAACACAGGAGTAGGCCGGCGGGGGGCCGAGAGGACGCGCGCCGCCGATATAGGAATAGGATATAGGAATAGGATATCGGAAGGAGGGACGGGCGCGGCATTCGCGGAATACAGGGCGGGATGGGGTTCACGGTCGAATGTGCAGAGAAGACAAGGGAACGGAGGGCCGAACACGAAGAGCAACCCACGCACAGCTTCAAAATCGCCATATTATTCTCGCACAGCGCGAGGCTCGCGGTGCTCGCGCGCACGAGCTCCGCGATGAACGTCGGCCAGTTGTGCGGCCACTCCTGCTTGAGCACCTGCACGAGGACGAGGTTGAGCTTCGCGAGGTACGTGCGCGCGCGCCGCAGGGCGGCGTCGTCCGAGGCGACGGTGACGGTTTCGGACACGATGAAGTTGCGGATGCCTGTGCGCCCAGTTTCGAGTATGTAAGCGAATGAGCGGGAATGAAAGGGAGGGGGAGGGGAGGGGAGGAGAGAAAGGAGATGGGCGGAGATGGGGGGAGGAAGCAGGACGTTGCGCGCGCGCCCAGACTGGGGATGGGAAGCAAGGACGCGGAGAAGGAGAAGGAAGGAGGGAGGAGGAAAGAGGAGAAGGAAGGAGATGGAAGGACATCGAGAAAAACGCACCCTGCCGCTGCGCCTCCGGGAGCGTCTTCCACCGCGTCGTCACGAGCCGCTCGAGGATCTGCAGCCCGATGAACTGCAGGCGATCAGCGGTCTCCTATATCCGTAGAAGGGACGGAGGAAGCGCACCTTGGCCTGCGGGAACGCGGACTTCTCGAGGATCTCGGGCACGCGCGTCCACGCCTCGGGGTGCTCCTCGAACTGCGTCAGCACGAGCTGCGCCGTTTGTTGCTGCGAAGCACCATATATTGTTAGCTTTCGGTTTCACACGCGGGCGGGGAAGGAGGGGATGGGGATGGAGAAGGGGAGGAAGAAGAGCGGGCGGCAAAAACGCACCTCCTGCCCAGCACCGGTGTAAAACGCCATCGCGACCTTGTCGAGGAGGGACACGTCGAACGGGCGGGAGAAGTCCAGCCGCGGCCAGTTAGCCACATCTCCTCCTCCTCATGGAACCATGGAGGTAAGTCGTAAGGCTTCAAGAGTAAAGCAATATTTATAGTTCCTGTCGTGGAGTTGAGGCAGTGTAGTATGGCGAACGTGGAGGAAATTCCAACACTGGTCCGTGCGCAATGTTTGCGCGTGTGAGGCCAAAGTGCCACGAAGCTTTCGTGAAGCCCAAAAAGAATCAAGACCTTCGAACGATAGCGCCACCAGATCGTGCGCGTCGATGGGCTTCCCAGCCGATAATAGTCATCGGCCGGATCCCACATCGACTCCTACGTTCCGCGAACAATCCCATAGGGTCACATAAAGCAAGTCTAACCTATTGTTACAGTCGCGTTACGCAAAGGCGGTGCATTCGGAGCGGTACTCCATTTTCAATGGCTCCCGCTGTCCTTGCCTCGGCCAATCCAACGCCAGGCGTCAGGTTTCCTGCTACATATGCCTTCTGCGCCAAATGGAAATAGGCAGCGACTCGACCCAGGCGGTTGAAATTTTTGGAATCGCTCTCCTCTCACCCCCGCTGGAACTCAAGAAGAAGAAGAATTCAACGCAAGGCGATGTCCAGGAAAATCACTGGTCGATTTTGTTTTATTTATTCGGCATTTTGCGCACTCTCATAACGCGAGCCATTCTGCTAGTTCTGGCCTTGTTGCCTGTCTCGCTGTCGACTGACGCACGTTATCAAGGTGCCGGACATCCCAAGACTGTACTTTCACTTCTGATGTGTGATTCTGGAGAGGTACGGTGGAGCCGCACGAACCTTGGAACGAAATAACGTTGAAAATTACCCCAAAGGGCATACCGTCTACACAACGAAGTGTACAAGATGAATAAACTAGCCACCGGATCTTCTCAGTGCTGTCGAATCAAATCGCAAGGTCTCAGGCGGATGCAGAATGATCTAATTTGCTCTACTTCGGACCTTTGCGCGGGAGAAGGGATATCTGCAAAATGCTGCCAGCATCCCGGCAGCTCCGAATCGTCCTTCCAAGTTTTTCGGTAACCGTCGCATTTAGACCGAGAGTTGCCTCATGCTACGCCAAAGCCGACGGCATTTTTCGACGACGCCCGGAAATTTCCTTGAAGGCACTCGATGCCGAACTCCTTGTCATCTTGTTGGTCCACTTTTCCCATTTTCCCTCTCCGATAAACAAGGGCATCGATTCTGCGCGACAGGATGTTACGAACACGGCTTTCGGCTGAGCAATCGTCCTATTTTGCCATTGGCTGTCGGTACTCGGAGACTTCGGCACTCGTGCACCTATATCTAGGATTTAAACAGTTCAGTGGAGCTGCCACGAAAGTTTCAAAAGACTGGCGTGAACTTGAGAGCGGGTTACCTCACCTGGAGCCTGGCCAATCTGGTCATATGAGAGTCTCTTCTAGGGAATTTGCTATAAACAGAAGTCGAATAGGTTGAGTGGAGCAGTTCCACGAAGAGAGTTAGTAGGCGGGTATTCTAGGTCGGCTTCGCAAGCCGTTGGAGTTGCAGACGGTGCATCGACACCCCGATTCCCATGTTGATCCCTGTCGAACAGCGGAACTTCCCACCAGCGTAGTACTTTCAGCTGCAGTAAGGTGACGACGGTATTATCGCATGCGCAGCCGCAAGGTTGGCGGACGAGCCTGCTTACATGTAGATGCAAGTTGTTTTGAATATCATTACTGTGAGCAGTCCCATTATCGTACACTTTTCGAAAGCAAGTAAACAAGATCGTAAATTTTTACATCGCCTCCTCCTTATCTTCCAGCTGCGACGGCTTGAGCATCCCCGGGATCTGCATCGCCGCCTGCCGCTCCTCCTCCGCCTTCCTCTTCACCTCCGCCTCCTTCTCGTCAAGGAACAGCTCCGTGTTGTCGCCCGAGAACTCTTTCAGCTGAATCAGGAAATCCCGCACCGCGAGCTTGAAGCGGTTGCTGTCGTCGTGGAACGTCGCCAGGCCCTCCACCAGCGTCTGCACGTCCGAACTATGAAAACGAAAACAAACCCAATCATCAGCTTCCGTGAGTGAGAAAAAAAACGCGAAAATACCCACCGAGGCACATGCGGGAACGCGCCCTGCAGCAAATTCGCCGTGTACTCGCGCAAAAACGCCAGATTCGTCATATTTGGATCCGGCACTTGCGCGGGGTCGAAGAGCCGCGCGGGGATGGGTTCCGTGTCCACGAGCTGGAACATGCGCGCGAGGACGACGACCTGCAGCTTGAACCCGCTCTTGTGGTCCGTGTCCGTCAGCACGAAGAATATGTCTTGCACGATGCTGAGGAAGTACTGCTGGAAGAAAGGGCCCGAGATTTCGCGCGCAGACGAGGCGAAGTTGTTCACGACCTCAAGACAAACTGCCCATGCGTTAGCTCGGATGACTAGCTGGGAGAGGGAAAGGGAATTACTGCTGAGGCCTAGATCGGCGATATCGCGGACGGTGTGTTTTATAGCCCACATGATACTATCCATGAACAGCTTGAACTGCGCCGGTTGAAGTCCAAGGAGCGCTGCGCGGAAGTGAGCAATTGAAACCCAACGAAGAAATCTAAATACCAGGGAAACACTTCAGATTGATCGCACGAAGAAGCTTATACAGCCCAAGCCGATGGTCCGGGAACTCCGTAAAGTCCTGGTTGATCATATTCAGTGTCGGTTCAAACACCGCGTCCAACGTCGCGGGGACCTGCAGCGTCAGCAGCGGCTACACCAACACCAACACGTTAGCACGCGTAACAAGGGCAAGACAACGAAAGACGCCAACGCACCCCAAGCCGGCCAACGATAACAGCCATAAGGTGCAGCACCTCCGGCTCCCGCGCAATGGGGATGTTGCGGCTGTAGTCGCCGAGCACGGCGTCGAGCAGCAGCGGGATGAAGTGCGTGTTGACCGTGTCGAGGTCCTCCGCCGCCTTGATGTACGTCTCCATCAGCTTCAGGATATCTTTTTTGACGGCGCGCAGCTGTCGAATTTTGGGCGTCTTGCTCGCGACCGGGCCTGGTTCCCCCGTCTCATCAGCATCTCATCTCGAGGGCGTCACGGAAGTGGAGGGAGAAGGGAGAAGGAGGGAAAGGAGGGAAAGGAGGGAAAGGAGGGAAAGAAGGGAAGAAGGAAGAAGGCACGCACCATCCTGCGCAATCGACTCGCTAATCGTCGCGCTCACAGTCTTATACAACCCCAGCATATCCACGAAATTCCTCGCGATCTGCGGCAGATAGAAACTCCCGATCGACGTGCACGCGTAGACGTTCGTCTTGAGCACGTTCGAGAGCACCTTGATGTTGTCCAGGCTCGAGAGGACGTCTAGGCTCTGTGCCGCCTGCGCCATGAGCGAGTCCCACTGCGCACGGAAGTTAGCTTTTTTTGTGCCAAATGAAAGGGGAAGGGGAGGAGAACGTACGGCGTTATTAGGAAGCTCCATGAGCGTCCCGATCAAGCGCTCCTGCAACGGCTTGTTTGGTTGCGCCGAAATCACGTACCCAACCGCCTCGTAGAACGTGTGCACCTGTTTTCAATTTCGACCGTCAGCAAAAAAAACTCAAGTTTTGGAAGAAAAAATAATAAACGCACCTGCTGCGCCGTCAAATCGACCGTAATGCGCGGCAACGAGCGCAGGATGTCGTCCACGAACGGCTCGGTCTCGCCCGACTGGATCATGACAAAGTGCCGCCGGCACTTTTGCGCGATCTTGATGAAGGTGTCGCACGCCATGTCTTGTACGCCTGTCCCCTCGATTAATCAGCTATTCCCTTCATTCCGTGGGCTAACGAAGGGAGAGAGGAGGATAGGCGCAAAGAACGCGACGCACCCTCATGCTTCTCATGCATAAACTCAAACAGCTTGTTCACGACCGTCTTGAGGAACTTCCAGTGCGCCTTGAGGAAGCGCGGGTACTGCCCCACGACGTACATGATGTCGCTCGCGATCACCGCCTTGTTGTCCTTCCCGCGCTTCAGTTCGACGAGCCCGAGCAGCTCCTTGATCACGGTGACGAGGAAGCGCTTTTCCATCTCTTCGGCTGTGGGAGAAATTAGGTCAGCGTCGTGAGGGCACTGTGGGTGGAAGGGTGGGGAAGAGAGGAAGAGCGGAGAAGAGAGGAAGAGCGGAGAAGAGAGGAAGAGCGGAGAAGAGGGACGTGTGCTCTAAGACGGGGAAGGGCGGAGAGCGGAGAGCGGGAAAGAACGGAGGATGGAACAGCGGGTCCCAACAGAACGAAGACGGGAAAAAGACGAAAAACGCACTCATAGTCTGACTAACACTCCCAATCGCCCAACACAGCGAATTGATCCTCCCCCAGCTCCACTCGCTCCCGTCCACCTGCTTCGCGAGCTTGTCCGTGAGGATCGCCTCCGTGTCCGCGACGTCCAGGTGCGTGAGGTACACGAGCACGACGCGCATGGACTTGTAGAGCACGATCGTGTCGGACTCTTTCATGAACTCGCGCACGATCTCGCCTTCTTCGTTTTCGACGATGAGGACCTGCGAACGAGGGTGAGGTTTTGTTTGAAATAATATCGGAGGAGGGAAGGAGGGAGGCAAGGAGGCAAGGAGGCAAGGAGGCAAGGAAATGAGTGAAGGAAAGGAAAAGAAGCAAAACGCACCTCCTCAGGCTTAACCATCCGCCCAATAATCACCAGCCGCAAATTCGACAATATCTCCCGATACACATCCTTCCTCAACCCCGTCCCTCCCCCTCCTGCCCCTCCTGCCCCTCCCCCCATCCCCATCCCGCTCAAATTCAACCCCATAAGCAGCCCCGACTCGCCCCCGGGACTCGCCTGCACCTCCTCATACAGCCCCGCGACAAGCGTCGCCCAATACTCGAGGCAGATCTTGAACACCTCGCGCTCCTCGACCTGCGAGATCTTGACGAGGTAGAGGTGCGCGTTGAGCAGCGCCTCCGTGGTGCCGGGGGCGGCTTCGAGCGCGCGGAGGTGCGTGCTGAGGAAGTTCGTGAGGAATAGGGTGAGGTTGAGCACGAGCTCCTGCGTCTCGTCGTCTTCCGCTTCCTACACACGCAAACGCAATTAACCAAAGTAAAGATAAAAATGATAGCGCCACGCACCGCATACCCCCGCGCGATATCCGTATTCGGCGGGATCATGCGATTGACCGCGGCCATGACGAGCCCGAAGAGCACGACGAACTTGCCGTCGTATTCGGGGCCGACGTCGAGGAGCGCGATCTCGGCGAGGCATTTGAGCGTGAGGGTGCGGAAGTCGGGGTGTTCGAGGAACTGGGGGCGGCGTGAGTGTCAATGAGGACCCGAACAGAGGAGGAAGTGAAATAAGAGAGAAGGGAGGAGGAGGGCGGAGGAGGGAAGAACGAAGAACGGTGTGTTGACAAACAAACGAATGACGGAAGGGAGGAGGGCGGAGGGCGGAGTTAACGGCGCCCGGATAGAATGAAGTAAAAGAAAAGGAGGAAGGTGGGAGGGAGGAGGGAGGAAGGATGTGTTGACGAACGAATGACGGAAGTCGGAGGAGGAGCGGAAGAGGGAGGAGGGCGGGGGCGGAGTTCACCACGCCCGGATAGGATGAAGTGAAAAAAGAGAGAGGAGGAAGGAGGAGGGAAGAACGAAGGGCGGTGTGTTGACAAACAAACGAATGACGGAAGGGAGGAAGGGGGAATGGAGGAGGGCGGAGTTAACGACGCCCGAACAGAGGAGGAAGTAAAACAAAAAAACGAAGGTGGGAGGGAGGAGGAAGAACGAAGGGCGGCGGTGTGTTCACAAACGAATGACGGAAGAACGAAGGGCGGGACGCCCAGATAAAAAACAGACGCCGCCATCATTCACCCCAACAAAGAAGGAAGGACGGCGTCCCCACATCAAGGGAAAAACCCAAGTGACGAAGGACGGCGTCCCCTCATCAACTCATCAACGCCACCCTCACCCTCATCAACGCCACCCTCACCCTCAGTCACCGCCCAAAAAACCAAACCGAACCCGCAAACCCTCAGTCACCGCCCAAAAAACCGAACCCGCAACCCGCAACCCAACAAAACGAAAAGAAAAGACGTAGGACACACCACGCACCCGCGCAACCAACAAATCAATAACCTGCGTCTCGAAGATATACCCCAGCGGGATCCAGCCCAGGAAGCGCAGCAGCGTTTCCAGCGTCGCCTATACATTGAAAAAGAAAGAGGCGAGGGTTAGTTTTCGTAGTTTTTCGAATTCGAGATCAAAAGAAAAGAAAGAGGCGGGCGTTAGTTAAGGTCTCGAGATCAAAAAAGAAAAGAAAAGAGTTTGGGCGTTAGTTTGCGTGGTTTGGGGAGGGAGCAAGGGAGGGAGAGGGAGGGAGAGGGAGGGAGGGAGAGGAAGGGAGAAAGGTAGCGCGAGAGGAAGGGAGGAAGGGATGAACGAGAAGGAGAGGAGCAAGGAAGGGAGAATTCGAGCGTTGGCCCTCGCTTTTGTTGTCGTAAAGGGTGGACGGATCAAGGGCGAGAGAGAGAGGGAGCGAGGGAGCAAGGGAGAGAGGGAGGAAACGAGGAGGAGGAAAAGGAGGAAGGGAGGGAGGAAGAATTCGGGCGTTGGTCCTCGCTTTTGTTTCCGTAAAGGGTTTACGGATCAAGGGCGAGAGAGAGAGGGAGGTAGAGGAAGGGAGCAAGGAAACGAGGAGGAGGAGGGAGGGAGAGAAGGGAGAGAGGGAGGGATCAACGAGTGGGATGAACGAGGGAACGAGGGATGAACGAGGGATGAACGAGAAAGAGGTAGCGCGAGGGAGAGAAGAAGAGGAAATAGGGACAGAGACTCGCCTTGATCAACGACGCCTTGTTCGCGTCTTTCAGGACCTGCAAAAAAATCAAGTTAACGTCTAACCGCCAAAGTAGATGCGGATGAGTGGGGCGCAGAGTGCAGTAGATAGGGTGGAAGCGTGGAAGCGTGGAAGCGTGGAATCGCGGAATCGTGGAGGGAATCGTGGAGGACGAAAGAAAAAGAAAAAACGCCCGCAACAGAGATACCGCGACCGCGGGTATCGTGCACGGCGCCGCAAACCCTCCTCCACTCGCCCTCCTCCCCGCTCCTCCTCCACATCCTCCCCGCTCTCCTCCACATCCTCCCCGCTCTCCTCCACGCAAAATCGCAAAATAGCAACTCGCCCGATTCAAGCAGATAACGGGCACCCTCCTCTCCCCCCAAAAACCCGCCTCCTCCACACAAAAATCCTCCTCCTCCTCCCCCCAAAAATCCTCCTCCTCCACCCAAAAAACTCCTCCCCCTCCCCCCCCCCCCAATAAAACCAAACACACCTCACAGCACAACCGAAATATCTCGCTAAACTCGCCCGCGATCTGGCTCTTCAAGTTTTGAGTTTTGCGCTGCGTCATCTGCTCCGCGGAGAAGTCGAAGATCTCTTCGGAGAGGCTGTGTTGTGTGCATATTGGTTAGTTCAGAGGGGGGGGGGGGGGGGGGGGAGAGGGAGGGGGGGGGAGGGGGGGGGGGGGGGGGGGGGGGGGAGGGGGAGAGAGAGTCGTAAGTTGGTGGTTAGTGTGGATGAGGGGAGGGGGGGGGGGGGGGGGAGGTGGGAGGGGGGAGAGGATTGGAGCGAAAGTAAATTCGAAAGTAACAGAATAAGCGTAGGAGAAGGATTGGAGGTAACATACGGGGTAGGTGGAGCGCGGACTACGGGAATTGTGGGATTGTGGGAGGTGGGAGGAGGGAGGTGGGAGGAGAGGGGACGGGGGATTAATCTTATCGGGGGGACAAAAAGGAGGGGAACGGGAACGGGAACGAAGGGAAACACAGGAATAGGCCGAGAGGACGAGCGCCTCGCGCCTCGACGCCGATATAGGATATCAAATATAGGATATAGGATATCGGAAGGAGGGACGGGCGCGGTCACGCGCAAGCGGGGCATTCGCGGGGTTCACGGTCGAAAACGAAACGGACCACGCACAGCTTCAAAATCGCCATATTATTCTCGCACAGCGCGAGGCTCGCGGTGCTCGCGCGCACGAGCTCCGCGATGAACGTCGGCCAGTTGTGCGGCCACTCCTGCTTGAGCACCTGCACGAGGACGAGGTTGAGCTTCGCGAGGTACGTGCGCGCGCGCCGCAGGGCGGCGTCGTCCGAGGCGACGGTGACGGTTTCGGACACGATGAAGTTGCGGATGCCTGCGCGCGGGAAGTGTGGGCGGATGAGCGAATGAGCGAATGAGCGAATTTGGGAGGATAAGAAGGGGAGGAGAGAAAGGAGATGGGGGAGGAAGCAGGACGTTGTGCGCGCCCAGATTGGGGAAGGGAAGCAAGGACGCGGAGAAGGAGAAGGAAGGACGGAGGACGAAAGAGGAGAAGGAAGAAATATGGGATGAGAAGGGAAAACGCACCCTGCCGCTGCGCCTCCGGGAGCGTCTTCCACCGCGTCGTCACGAGCCGCTCGAGGATCTGCAGCCCGATGAACTGCAATACGCATCCTATATCAGGCGCACAGAAGGAAAGGAGGAAAGCGCACCTTGGCCTGCGGGAACGCGGACTTCTCGAGGATCTCGGGCACGCGCGTCCACGCCTCGGGGTGCTCCTCGAACTGCGTCAGCACGAGCTGCGCCGTTTGTTGCTGCGGGTGCCGATTCGTGTTGTTAGCTTTCGGTTTCGCACGCGGGCGGGGAAGGAGGGGACGGAGAAGGGCAAGGATGGGAAGGGGTGGCAAAGAGGAAGGCAAGAACGCACCTCCTGCCCAGCACCGGTGTAAAACGCCATCGCGACCTTGTCGAGGAGGGCCACGTCGAACGGGCGGGAGAAGTCCAGCAGCGTCTGGGTGCATTCGTCAGCCTTTACACAAAGACGGAGCGTAATGCGCACCTCCATCTCGTCTCGTCTCAAATGTCTCAGATCTCAGACCAGGCTAACCGTTAACGCGTGTTGCTGACAAAGTCGCGGTGCGGAGATTCTCTGTATTCCAGGGACCCGGCGATGCGGCGTGTTGCGGGCGTTATACGTCGTTGGTGTAGGTAGGGTGTAGGATGCAGAGTGTAGGGCGTAGGGCGTAGAGTGTAGACTGGTATCGATGTGGATTCGGTGAGCGCGAAAGGAGAGATGGTGGTGCGTGACCACAATGGTGACAGTGACCGTGCCACCGGCTGACTCATCCATCCAATCCCGATTCGGAAACTTATTGTTCCGTTTCTTTTGTTCTCGCTCAATGGGCGGCGCCGGTCCCTTAACCTCCCTGGGCCTGTGGGCCGTAGGAACACTTTTATTATGATAGCACGGCGCCCCTGTCCATACAGAGGACCGTTTTTTTCCCTTCTTCTGGGCGTCTAACCGGAATCCCAATTTGCAAATTGCCATTCTGTGCTCAACAACGACATCCAACTGCGATTTACTCACGGTTGGTCCAAGACTAACGAGGACATTATGGGTAGCATATATATCCCTCGGTGTTGGCATTAGTAACGATACCTATGCCGAGCGGCCTAACAAGTGCTTGCACTGCTAAATTGTAAATTCACAGAAAGCACAATCGACCACATGGGCATTTTCACCTATGCTGTAGAAGAAAAAAAAGTGCGTAACCTCTCGCCTTCAACTGCCAGTTGGACAGTCCCTGTAAAGCTGTAACCCACAATTCCCTCGTCACTGCAGCGCGCACATGGGCAACTTGACTGACGTTACATACACCTGACTGACGTTACACACACCAACTCGTTACTCGGTGCGAAGACAAATCATTTTCATGTTGTCGGTCACGGCGCATGGTATACATATACAGGTCGTTGGAAACTGCTCGTCAAACGTACGCCTGGTCGACCCACGACGTCCACGTGCTGCCCAGAACATCCGCAGCCATGAATCCCGTGTTCGACGAAAGCTTCTCGGAGAACGAGGCACGCGTACCGGCCGCTCCGGCGCCTGAAACGGATTCGTTGCCCCCAGTCAAAAAGGCGTTCTCGGGTAGGTGGTTGTGTATAATAATACGTACCGGTGCTGTCGTATTCGGCGAAGGTGACGTCCTCAGTGTTCGGGGTGGCCGTGGACCAGATCTCCCACCCAGCACCGCTATGCGCAGAGGAGTTCAGCACAATTACCAACAGTAGTTCTAACGGACGCACTTTATGTGAGCACCAAGGGTACACGACGTGAACGCAACCCTTGATTCAATCAATTCAGAACACATTCATTCGGAACTTGAACAACGCACTTCGCCCATTGCGTCCAGGGCCGCCCGAGGAAGACCTGCCCCGTGAGACTCGAGCTCGCCGCGGCGCTGACCTCGATCGTCGAGTGGTTAATAACAAAGAGACTCGCATCCGTAGCGGACGTCGGGCCATCCGCGGTAATGGTCCCGGCTGCGACCGAGGCGATGACGTTTCTCTGGAAGAACACGCGCGCGTGCTGCCCGAAGATGAAATCCACGGCGCCTTCGATGTAGGACACGCCGAAGTACTGCACGGGCATCGCGCGTCAGTGCCAAGGTCAACTCAGCCAACGGGTGGATATCTAGAAAGAAAAAGAACAGTCAGTGAGATTGCGTCGGTGGGAGTAAATCTAAAACGCATGCGCGTGAGTGCGCGGGTAAAGCAATGTTGAACGCACTGAGACTCGGAATAATTGGATCAAGAATACTAATCCAACGCGTCGAGTTCCGAACAAGAGTCTATGAACGAATCAGACTGAGTTGGGGCACGGCTTCCATTCAACGCAACAAGAAAAGTAGAATTAGAGTAGAAGATAGAAGAAGGGAAGAAGGGAAGAAGGTACCTGGTACCTGAGCACCTCGGATGGAGGTAGTGATGAACAGTGAGGAGACGAGTGAGATGAAATGAGATGAAGTGAGGTGAGGTGAGGCGAGTGCGATGAGGTGAGTGAGACGACCTGAGTAAAAGAAAGTAAACTGCTTTGGTAGCTGACAATCGATTCGACGCGCCGGAATACAGAGTCAGTACCACAACGACAACCTGTAACCTGAATTATCTGTAAACCCGCAAGTCAAACACCGACGAATCACAACGAAAAACTCACCTCCAACCCGCGTCATTCGACGCCCCACGAAACCCGGATGTAAACCTAGGAAAAAGAAGTCGGTGGAGTGAAATGTATGGATAGATCCAAGCCAACGCTACCGACTCAAGCTAGAAAGACAGCCAGTCCGACCAAAGCGGCGTTGAAAAGATACAATATACAATATACAATATACTTACTTACCTTGAGAGAATCTGATACAGGTGAGTTAGCGACGTAGATGTAGGTAGCGACGTCGACGTACAGGCAGCCCAGATGTGAATACGAGCTACGGCTAAGGAAGGAAGGACGAGTCAGCGAGCCGGTCAAACCCGAGTAAAGTAAAGTAGAGCGAGACGTACCTTCGAATCTGCGTGAGACTGCATAAATACAACAGTAAGTAACTCGACGCGTAAAGACCGTGCAGCAAGGGCCGAAATATGGCTTCGGACCAGAATGACCCTTGAATGGTCAGTCAAACTGCGATGAATCAAGGTAGAACTTACCTCCAAACCCGATGACGCGACGCAGCTCCATCTAAGGGAAGGACAAGAAGTCAGTCATTGAAACGGGTAGATAGATTGGAAACAAAGACAACGCCACCAGTAATAATCAATTCAACATGCTGCAAGCAAGGGTTAGATCTTGAAGCTCAGTTGAATGGGACGCGAATAGCCACTAGTCCGACTCGACCCAGCTTTGAAACAATTAGTCGAAACGGCGATGAATCGGGACTAGGACTTACCTCTGGACTTGTGAAAGTCGACACAACGCAATCCGTGAATGTGGATCTAGGGAAACGAAGTCAGTCAGCCAATGAAATGTACAGATGCGAGACAGGTACAACGACACTGGCAAGAACACAAGAACCTGAAGACGAGTCCAAATTGTGAGTGACGAAGCGGCGTTGAAAATATTGACTTACCTGGGTAAATGGGATACAAAGGGCGACGTAGTTGAAGACTCAGTCAGTTTGCGATGGTAAGACCTTCAGAAGTCGAGCTGAATCAGTTTGACGCGTTTGAACAGGAGCCCAGAGGAGACGGATACCCAAGATTAGTCCGGTAAGTGAAATTTGAGTTGCGTTGGCAGAAAGGCTCACGAGCCAGATGCTGAGTGACTTTGAATCAAGATGGGGGAGCCGCAGCGCAGCGTGCGTCTAGAGCTGTTGGAAGGGCGTGAGACGGTCGTAAGCAGCTCAGACGATCCAAAATCCGGATTAATCCACTTGCGACATCACCGAGATTGCAAGCCAAGTGTGAGCGCCTTCGGAGCGAACTTGAGGAGTCCCAGTGCGAATCCATAGCAAGATATCGAGACAGGAAAAAGGACCATTGAAATCGCGCACAGAGGGTCCAATAGATTCAAAAGACAATCTTGAGGAAATACAAGTCAGACGCGGACATTGCAAGCCAGAGGGGGAGTTTTGAAGTTGAAGTCAAGAAGCCCTAGCGCGAATCCGGAGCCAGGGATTGAGAGAAAAGAGAGGGGAGTTGAAATCGCACAGAGCATAAGTAGCTTTGGAAAGAACCTTGAGGGAAACCAGAGCAAAGTCAAAGGCCGCGGCGGTTTGCAGGCGAAGATCTTGAGGGCGAGATTTGAACAGAGAGAAGGGGAGCGCCGAGGAATCAGATCGCAAAGAGCTTGAAAGGCCATCAGCACCGAATCTAAAATAAAAAAACCGCGACGTACGTACCTCGCGACCCGAAACCCCGAAACCCCCGCTTCGCCATTCACCCCGTGGATGGACAGCCCAGAAAGACTGGAATCAAACTGAAATGAACAATGAGTACAAGCCAAATGAATAAAATACACTCCACATACCTTGTGGCTGCCCCGGGGGAGAAGCGTTGTGGTGGTTAAGAAGAAGACGTGGCCGTGTGAACGTGATGCCGAGACGGCTTGATGGTACCGGCGAATGCCGGAGTCGTCCTTGGAGCGAGTTGCGAGCAAGTTGAGGTCGAGGCCAAGCCAAAGCAAGTGTCGGGTCCCGTCCCAAGTAGCTCCGTGTACCGATGCCGACACGCCGTTGGCTGAAACCAAGGAAGGAAGGAGAGGAGGGAAAGTGGGCAAAAAGTGGGCGATACACCGATGAGCCGCGAGGGAGGCGGTTTATATCCCAATGGTGAGCCGTGACGTGGGAGCGCTGCTGACTGAGGCAAGTCTAAGCGAGCGCTCCCGCGTTAACGGTGGAGCGGTAACGGGGCCATGCAACTCCGAAACCGGAGATGTTGCAGGTGCCTGGGGAGTATTTTGTGTCTGTGGTGAGTTAGAGCGCGAGTTTCAATCTGAAAATTTGATTCCTACTATGCAGAGTATGGGGGGAATAAATCGTTGCACACGGGCAAGCAAGAGGAAGTGTTTCTGAAAAGTGAGCTCCCAAGAATATTGACAAGGCAACGAGCCAGGGCTGATGTGCGGCGCCCAGACCCCCGCAGATCATTTGAATCACACGTAAAAAGATTACCCCGCGATAAGAATAGCTTCCATGCGTTCCCTGGACTTCGGGGAGCGGAATGCATGGGAACCGCCATTTCGCGTGTTGCGGCGTCCCCGAGGCTCCGCGCGCTCCAGATCGTTGCATATCGGGTCCAGAAGTGTTCCATAGCAATCATGTGATATTGAGGATGATTCGGCCGAGTACTCGCAGCATAAACACATCAAGTTCAAAATTCAAGCACAAACACGATTGCATGCCTTGTTGAGGATGGACTGGTCCCCAAATTGCGCTGGACGCACCCTAGAGTTGCACAGGAAGAAGTTCACACGCCAAGACTATTCTATTTCCTGCTTGACGGACCTCAAAAATTGATTTTGGTGAATTTTGAACCCAGAATTCCCATATACGGACGAGAGTGTTGAGTCCGGTCCGGTTTTCCCACCCCCAAAAATATTCAGTCGAAGCGATTTTTTTGGGCGAAAAAATAGGAATCAGGGGCGAAACACGGCTGATGTTGGACCCGAATTACGGCGCTACGGTAGCCGACTGAGAGAGAAAAAGAACAAAAAATGCGAACTTGGGCGAAATAAAAACTGGGCAGCGCCATTGAATCCCAAGTGCGAGTCACTGACGGAGCTAGCAGCGCCGCTACCACTCGGCCATGAGACCAGTATCAGGGCCGGATCTCAGGGCTACATAAGCCGCCGATGCCCTGGCAGCGCTTGCCCGCAACAACAATCCGCTGCCACGCAGCGCCATGCGCTGGACAAGGGCCGTGGAGTGTGCAACCGGGTGGAGCCTGTATGTGCCATTGCTCCCGCATTGAGTTAGTGTTTTACCGGCGGTAAGTGATTTCCGCAGTAGGCCGTCGCTGGCCCACGCTGGGTTGTGCTGACATTCTGATGTGGGTCAAAGCGCGCCGTTCAAGAATCCCTTTGAAGTTTACTGTCCCTCCTCACAAGCTGTCCAGATGCATACATGTAGGATGGTGCGTACATTCACGCTCTACTCAATATTGGGAGGCTGAGACTTCGGAGGCACAAGTCTCAATCTGTTTTTCCGACGCGCGCATCATCTGTCCGCAGATCCACTCGGCTATATTTGAAGACAAGTCAGGGATTTGCGGTGTTTCTTTCATCCCTCCAGTCCCATACTCAATGCGTGTACTATATACTTTCACCTATCAAACCTACCTGTTAAACCTACCTGAATACCAATCTCAATGAGAAGGGGAGAGGGGGGAAAGCCAAGTCGGGGAAGACCGGGGACCGGAAGAAATTTGTAGCCATGAAACATTTCATTCATCAGAACTCGGAGCAATTCCACGCTGCCGACGTACGTTACTACGTACCTGGATACGAATCACCACCGCTCTCACTCCTTCCTTCCCCCCTCACCACCACCACCACCCTCATCTCCCTTCCTCCTCCTCCCGCCAATTCTGCACCGAATATTGCCCCGAGACGACGTATCGCCGTCCCGCGAGCGAGGTTTTCCTGAAGGTAAGCTTTCCTCCTCACTCCCATTTCGATGCATTCTGACGCACCTTTTTCAGCCCTTTTTTCAAAAGATTTGGCCGCCGGCAGGCACACCCCCGCCTCCACCTTCGATGCGCCGTGTCCCGCTCTACCTCCTCCCCGGCGCAACTGTCGTGGTTGTTGGTGTTGTCAGCGTGTCGCGGAGGCGCCGCGCAGCGGCGCCATGTCGAAATTTGACTTTTGGGCTCCGGCTCGCGCTTCAATTCGCCGATTGCGGCTGTTCAATTGAACTGGGGGCTGGTGGCGGAGGCGCCGCGCAGCGGCGCCGACATCGACCTTTTATTTGAGCTTCCCGCGAGCGGGGTTGCGGTGCGGGGTTCGTTTTCATCCATATTACCTATCTGATCCCTTCTAATTTTCTGCTGCAGACGTCCCGCGGCAGAGCAGCGAGTCAAAATTTGATTTTGGCGCGTCCCGCGAACGCCCCATCTGCACGCCTTCAAACCCAAAAAACTCCGCCTGCGGCGCCACGGTGAGTCCCCATCCCTTCTTCTCCCCTTGTACGCCTTCAATCTGACGCACCTTACAGATAAAATCCCCATTTTCCGCGGCCGCGGGCGCGCGTTGGCCTCGCGAGGTTGAACTGGGTTTGCAGGGAATTACAAACACTCCGCCTGCGGCGCCACGGTGAGTCCCCATCTCCATCTCCAATCCTTTCTTCTCCCTTCTCAGCCCCTTGTACGAGTCGAATCTCACTTCCTTTACAGATAAAATCCCCGGATTTTTCCGGCCGCGGGTGCGCACTTAGTTCGCGGGGATTTGTGGGAAGATCGGGAATTTTTCCGCGCCGCGGGCGCGGGTGTACTTGGATATAGGTGAGTTTCTGCTTCCCTTCGGCGACGTATTCGAGTGCTTGCTTGGATTTTTTCTGGCCTGCGGCGCGGTGTGTTGCATGCCAGAGCCAGTCCGCCGGCGGTGAGTTGAGTTTAAACCTACTCTTTCTGACGTCTTTGGCAGCCCAATCTCAATTTTGCTTCGCCTGCGGCGCGTTCAACGGAGTCTGACAAGCAAGGTGTGTCTCAAATGGTTTGAATGCGCACCTTTCAACTCAGTTTCTACTTCCAGCACTTCGACGCCCTATTGGAAGTAAGTCCAATTTCACCACTTTACTGACTTGCAGCCGTTCAAAAGTCTTGGTAGTCGGTAAATTCCTTACCGTAGTCAGTAGAATTCCTTACCCACCTTACGCCTTCAAGCTAGCACCAAAACGGCACCCCAAGCTCCTCAAAACCTCAAAATTTCTCGTGACTTGAATCAAAGCCCAAATATTTTTGAGGTCCGTGCGCGCGCTGAAAACCATAAGAGAAGACGAAAAGGGCGACGGGAGGAGACTTGGCGACGGGCGACTTAGCGAGAGGGCGGCGGGGGAAGTGGTTGGTTGCACGTGAATATATTCAAGTTGAAAACATAATAATAAAGTACAAAGTGAACACGAGCAGACATCCGAACACGAAGAGCAACCCACGCACAGCTTCAAAATCGCCATATTATTCTCGCACAGCGCGAGGCTCGCGGTGCTCGCGCGCACGAGCTCCGCGATGAACGTCGGCCAGTTGTGCGGCCACTCCTGCTTGAGCACCTGCACGAGGACGAGGTTGAGCTTCGCGAGGTACGTGCGCGCGCGCCGCAGGGCGGCGTCGTCCGAGGCGACGGTCACGGTTTCGGACACGATGAAGTTGCGGATGCCTGTGCGCCCGTTTCGAGTATGTAAGCGAATAAGCGGGAATGAGAAAGAGGAAAGGGAGGGGGAGGGGGAGGGGAGGGGAGGGAGGAGAGAAAGGAGATGGGGGGAGGAAGCAGGACGTTGTGCGCGCCCAGACTGGGGAAGGGAAGCAAGGACGCGGATAAGGAGAAGGAGGGACGAAGAAGCAAGGAGGGGAAGGAAGGAATATGGGATGCGAAGGAAAAACGCACCCTGCCGCTGCGCCTCCGGAAGCGTCTTCCACCGCGTCGTGACCAGTCGCTCGAGGATCTGCAGCCCGATGAACTGCAATACGCATCCTATATCAGGCGCACAGAAGGAAAGGAGGAACGCGCACCTTGGCCTGCGGGAACGCGGACTTTTCGAGGATCTCGGGCACGCGCGTCCACGCCTCGGGGTGCTCCTCGAACTGCGTGAGCACGAGCTGCGCCGTTTGTTGCTGCGGGTGCCGATTCGTGTCGTTAGCTTTCGGTTCCGCACGCGGGCGGGGAAGGAGGGGACGGAGATGGAGAACGGGAAGAAGAAGAGCGGGCGGCAAAAACGCACCTCCTGCCCAGCACCGGTGTAAAACGCCATCGCGACCTTGTCGAGGAGGGCCACATCGAACGGGCGGGAGAAGTCCAGCAGCGTCTGGCGCATTCGTCAGCCTTTACACAAAGACGGAGCGCAAAGACGTAATGCGCACCTCCATCTCGTCTCGTCTCAAGTGTCTCAGATCTCAGACCAGGCTAACCGTTAACGCGTGTTGCTGACAAAGTCACGCCGGAGATTCTCTGTATCCCAGGGACCCGGCGATGCGGCGTGTTGCGGGCGTTATATGTCGGTGTAGGTAGGGCGTAGGATGCAGAGTGTAGGGCGTAGGGCGTAGAGTGTAGAGTGGTATCGATGTGGATTCGTCGGGAAAGCGGTGAGCGTGAAAGGAGAGATGG
The DNA here is from genome assembly GCA_029203975.1 of Mycena vitilis. Lineage (NCBI taxonomy): Eukaryota > Fungi > Basidiomycota > Agaricomycetes > Agaricales > Mycenaceae > Mycena > Mycena vitilis. Next base: position 153,665 of record JARGYF010000130.1, read on the forward strand.
TGGTGCGTGACCACAATGGTGACAGTGACCGCGCCACCGGCTGACTCATCCATTGATCCCAATTCGGAAACTTATTGTTCCGTTTCTTTTGTTCTCCAATTTTCACCTATGCTGTAGAAGAAAAAAAAGTGCGTAACCTCTCGCCTTCAACTGCCAGTTGGACAGTCCCTGTAAAGCTGTAACCCACAATTCCCTCGTCACTGCAGCGCGCACATGGGCAACTTGACTGACGTTACATACACCTGACTGACGTTACACACACCAACTCGTTACTCGGTGCGAAGACAAATCATTTTCATGTTGTCGGTCACGGCGCATGGTATACATATACAGGTCGTTGGAAACTGCTCGTCAAACGTACGCCTGGTCGACCCACGACGTCCACGTGCTGCCCAGAACATCCGCAGCCATGAATCCCGTGTTCGACGAAAGCTTCTCGGAGAACGAGGCACGCGTACCGGCCGCTCCGGCGCCTGAAACGGATTCGTTGCCCCCAGTCAAAAAGGCGTTCTCGGGTAGGTGGTTGTGTATAATAATACGTACCGGTGCTGTCGTATTCGGCGAAGGTGACGTCCTCAGTGTTCGGGGTGGCCGTGGACCAGATCTCCCACCCAGCACCGCTATGCGCAGAGGAGTTCAGCACAATTACCAACAGTAGTTCTAACGGACGCACTTTATGTGAGCACCAAGGGTACACGACGTGAACGCAACCCTTGATTCAATCAATTCAGAACACATTCATTCGGAACTTGAACAACGCACTTCGCCCATTGCGTCCAGGGCCGCCCGAGGAAGACCTGCCCCGTGAGACTCGAGCTCGCCGCGGCGCTGACCTCGATCGTCGAGTGGTTAATAACAAAGAGACTCGCATCCGTAGCGGACGTCGGGCCATCCGCGGTAATGGTCCCGGCTGCGACCGAGGCGATGACGTTTCTCTGGAAGAACACGCGCGCGTGCTGCCCGAAGATGAAATCCACGGCGCCTTCGATGTAGGACACGCCGAAGTACTGCACGGGCATCGCGCGTCAGTGCCAAGGTCAACTCAGCCAACGGGTGGATATCTAGAAAGAAAAAGAACAGTCAGTGAGATTGCGTCGGTGGGAGTAAATCTAAAACGCATGCGCGTGAGTGCGCGGGTAAAGCAATGTTGAACGCACTGAGACTCGGAATAATTGGATCAAGAATACTAATCCAACGCGTCGAGTTCCGAACAAGAGTCTATGAACGAATCAGACTGAGTTGGGGCACGGCTTCCATTCAACGCAACAAGAAAAGTAGAATTAGAGTAGAAGATAGAAGAAGGGAAGAAGGGAAGAAGGTACCTGGTACCTGAGCACCTCGGATGGAGGTAGTGATGAACAGTGAGGAGACGAGTGAGATGAAATGAGATGAAGTGAGGTGAGGTGAGGCGAGTGCGATGAGGTGAGTGAGACGACCTGAGTAAAAGAAAGTAAACTGCTTTGGTAGCTGACAATCGATTCGACGCGCCGGAATACAGAGTCAGTACCACAACGACAACCTGTAACCTGAATTATCTGTAAACCCGCAAGTCAAACACCGACGAATCACAACGAAAAACTCACCTCCAACCCGCGTCATTCGACGCCCCACGAAACCCGGATGTAAACCTAGGAAAAAGAAGTCGGTGGAGTGAAATGTATGGATAGATCCAAGCCAACGCTACCGACTCAAGCTAGAAAGACAGCCAGTCCGACCAAAGCGGCGTTGAAAAGATACAATATACAATATACAATATACTTACTTACCTTGAGAGAATCTGATACAGGTGAGTTAGCGACGTAGATGTAGGTAGCGACGTCGACGTACAGGCAGCCCAGATGTGAATACGAGCTACGGCTAAGGAAGGAAGGACGAGTCAGCGAGCCGGTCAAACCCGAGTAAAGTAAAGTAGAGCGAGACGTACCTTCGAATCTGCGTGAGACTGCATAAATACAACAGTAAGTAACTCGACGCGTAAAGACCGTGCAGCAAGGGCCGAAATATGGCTTCGGACCAGAATGACCCTTGAATGGTCAGTCAAACTGCGATGAATCAAGGTAGAACTTACCTCCAAACCCGATGACGCGACGCAGCTCCATCTAAGGGAAGGACAAGAAGTCAGTCATTGAAACGGGTAGATAGATTGGAAACAAAGACAACGCCACCAGTAATAATCAATTCAACATGCTGCAAGCAAGGGTTAGATCTTGAAGCTCAGTTGAATGGGACGCGAATAGCCACTAGTCCGACTCGACCCAGCTTTGAAACAATTAGTCGAAACGGCGATGAATCGGGACTAGGACTTACCTCTGGACTTGTGAAAGTCGACACAAACGCAATCCGTGAATGTGGATCTAGGGAAACGAAGTCAGTCAGCCAATGAAATGTACAGATGCGAGACAGGTACAACGACACTGGCAAGAACACAAGAACCTGAAGACGAGTCCAAATTGTGAGTGACGAAGCGGCGTTGAAAATATTGACTTACCTGGGTAAATGGGATACAAAGGGCGACGTAGTTGAAGACTCAGTCAGTTTGCGATGGTAAGACCTTCAGAAGTCGAGCTGAATCAGTTTGACGCGTTTGAACAGGAGCCCAGAGGAGACGGATACCCAAGATTAGTCCGGTAAGTGAAATTTGAGTTGCGTTGGCAGAAAGGCTCACGAGCCAGATGCTGAGTGACTTTGAATCAAGATGGGGGAGCCGCAGCGCAGCGTGCGTCTAGAGCTGTTGGAAGGGCGTGAGACGGTCGTAAGCAGCTCAGACGATCCAAAATCCGGATTAATCCACTTGCGACATCACCGAGATTGCAAGCCAAGTGTGAGCGCCTTCGGAGCGAACTTGAGGAGTCCCAGTGCGAATCCATAGCAAGATATCGAGACAGGAAAAAGGACCATTGAAATCGCGCACAGAGGGTCCAATAGATTCAAAAGACAATCTTGAGGAAATACAAGTCAGACGCGGACATTGCAAGCCAGAGGGGGAGTTTTGAAGTTGAAGTCAAGAAGCCCTAGCGCGAATCCGGAGCCAGGGATTGAGAGAAAAGAGAGGGGAGTTGAAATCGCACAGAGCATAAGTAGCTTTGGAAAGAACCTTGAGGGAAACCAGAGCAAAGTCAAAGGCCGCGGCGGTTTGCAGGCGAAGATCTTGAGGGCGAGATTTGAACAGAGAGAAGGGGAGCGCCGAGGAATCAGATCGCAAAGAGCTTGAAAGGCCATCAGCACCGAATCTAAAATAAAAAAACCGCGACGTACGTACCTCGCGACCCGAAACCCCGAAACCCCCGCTTCGCCATTCACCCCGTGGATGGACAGCCCAGAAAGACTGGAATCAAACTGAAATGAACAATGAGTACAAGCCAAATGAATAAAATACACTCCACATACCTTGTGGCTGCCCCGGGGGAGAAGCGTTGTGGTGGTTAAGAAGAAGACGTGGCCGTGTGAACGTGATGCCGAGACGGCTTGATGGTACCGGCGAATGCCGGAGTCGTCCTTGGAGCGAGTTGCGAGCAAGTTGAGGTCGAGGCCAAGCCAAAGCAAGTGTCGGGTCCCGTCCCAAGTAGCTCCGTGTACCGATGCCGACACGCCGTTGGCTGAAACCAAGGAAGGAAGGAGAGGAGGGAAAGTGGGCAAAAAGTGGGCGATACACCGATGAGCCGCGAGGGAGGCGGTTTATATCCCAATGGTGAGCCGTGACGTGGGAGCGCTGCTGACTGAGGCAAGTCTAAGCGAGCGCTCCCGCGTTAACGGTGGAGCGGTAACGGGGCCATGCAACTCCGAAACCGGAGATGTTGCAGGTGCCTGGGGAGTATTTTGTGTCTGTGGTGAGTTAGAGCGCGAGTTTCAATCTGAAAATTTGATTCCTACTATGCAGAGTATGGGGGGAATAAATCGTTGCACACGGGCAAGCAAGAGGAAGTGTTTCTGAAAAGTGAGCTCCCAAGAATATTGACAAGGCAACGAGCCAGGGCTGATGTGCGGCGCCCAGACCCCCGCAGATCATTTGAATCACACGTAAAAAGATTACCCCGCGATAAGAATAGCTTCCATGCGTTCCCTGGACTTCGGGGAGCGGAATGCATGGGAACCGCCATTTCGCGTGTTGCGGCGTCCCCGAGGCTCCGCGCGCTCCAGATCGTTGCATATCGGGTCCAGAAGTGTTCCATAGCAATCATGTGATATTGAGGATGATTCGGCCGAGTACTCGCAGCATAAACACATCAAGTTCAAAATTCAAGCACAAACACGATTGCATGCCTTGTTGAGGATGGACTGGTCCCCAAATTGCGCTGGACGCACCCTAGAGTTGCACAGGAAGAAGTTCACACGCCAAGACTATTCTATTTCCTGCTTGACGGACCTCAAAAATTGATTTTGGTGAATTTTGAACCCAGAATTCCCATATACGGACGAGAGTGTTGAGTCCGGTCCGGTTTTCCCACCCCCAAAAATATTCAGTCGAAGCGATTTTTTTGGGCGAAAAAATAGGAATCAGGGGCGAAACACGGCTGATGTTGGACCCGAATTACGGCGCTACGGTAGCCGACTGAGAGAGAAAAAGAACAAAAAATGCGAACTTGGGCGAAATAAAAACTGGGCAGCGCCATTGAATCCCAAGTGCGAGTCACTGACGGAGCTAGCAGCGCCGCTACCACTCGGCCATGAGACCAGTATCAGGGCCGGATCTCAGGGCTACATAAGCCGCCGATGCCCTGGCAGCGCTTGCCCGCAACAACAATCCGCTGCCACGCAGCGCCATGCGCTGGACAAGGGCCGTGGAGTGTGCAACCGGGTGGAGCCTGTATGTGCCATTGCTCCCGCATTGAGTTAGTGTTTTACCGGCGGTAAGTGATTTCCGCAGTAGGCCGTCGCTGGCCCACGCTGGGTTGTGCTGACATTCTGATGTGGGTCAAAGCGCGCCGTTCAAGAATCCCTTTGAAGTTTACTGTCCCTCCTCACAAGCTGTCCAGATGCATACATGTAGGATGGTGCGTACATTCACGCTCTACTCAATATTGGGAGGCTGAGACTTCGGAGGCACAAGTCTCAATCTGTTTTTCCGACGCGCGCATCATCTGTCCGCAGATCCACTCGGCTATATTTGAAGACAAGTCAGGGATTTGCGGTGTTTCTTTCATCCCTCCAGTCCCATACTCAATGCGTGTACTATATACTTTCACCTATCAAACCTACCTGTTAAACCTACCTGAATACCAATCTCAATGAGAAGGGGAGAGGGGGGAAAGCCAAGTCGGGGAAGACCGGGGACCGGAAGAAATTTGTAGCCATGAAACATTTCATTCATCAGAACTCGGAGCAATTCCACGCTGCCGACGTACGTTACTACGTACCTGGATACGAATCACCACCGCTCTCACTCCTTCCTTCCCCCCTCACCACCACCACCACCCTCATCTCCCTTCCTCCTCCTCCCGCCAATTCTGCACCGAATATTGCCCCGAGACGACGTATCGCCGTCCCGCGAGCGAGGTTTTCCTGAAGGTAAGCTTTCCTCCTCACTCCCATTTCGATGCATTCTGACGCACCTTTTTCAGCCCTTTTTTCAAAAGATTTGGCCGCCGGCAGGCACACCCCCGCCTCCACCTTCGATGCGCCGTGTCCCGCTCTACCTCCTCCCCGGCGCAACTGTCGTGGTTGTTGGTGTTGTCAGCGTGTCGCGGAGGCGCCGCGCAGCGGCGCCATGTCGAAATTTGACTTTTGGGCTCCGGCTCGCGCTTCAATTCGCCGATTGCGGCTGTTCAATTGAACTGGGGGCTGGTGGCGGAGGCGCCGCGCAGCGGCGCCGACATCGACCTTTTATTTGAGCTTCCCGCGAGCGGGGTTGCGGTGCGGGGTTCGTTTTCATCCATATTACCTATCTGATCCCTTCTAATTTTCTGCTGCAGACGTCCCGCGGCAGAGCAGCGAGTCAAAATTTGATTTTGGCGCGTCCCGCGAACGCCCCATCTGCACGCCTTCAAACCCAAAAAACTCCGCCTGCGGCGCCACGGTGAGTCCCCATCCCTTCTTCTCCCCTTGTACGCCTTCAATCTGACGCACCTTACAGATAAAATCCCCATTTTCCGCGGCCGCGGGCGCGCGTTGGCCTCGCGAGGTTGAACTGGGTTTGCAGGGAATTACAAACACTCCGCCTGCGGCGCCACGGTGAGTCCCCATCTCCATCTCCAATCCTTTCTTCTCCCTTCTCAGCCCCTTGTACGAGTCGAATCTCACTTCCTTTACAGATAAAATCCCCGGATTTTTCCGGCCGCGGGTGCGCACTTAGTTCGCGGGGATTTGTGGGAAGATCGGGAATTTTTCCGCGCCGCGGGCGCGGGTGTACTTGGATATAGGTGAGTTTCTGCTTCCCTTCGGCGACGTATTCGAGTGCTTGCTTGGATTTTTTCTGGCCTGCGGCGCGGTGTGTTGCATGCCAGAGCCAGTCCGCCGGCGGTGAGTTGAGTTTAAACCTACTCTTTCTGACGTCTTTGGCAGCCCAATCTCAATTTTGCTTCGCCTGCGGCGCGTTCAACGGAGTCTGACAAGCAAGGTGTGTCTCAAATGGTTTGAATGCGCACCTTTCAACTCAGTTTCTACTTCCAGCACTTCGACGCCCTATTGGAAGTAAGTCCAATTTCACCACTTTACTGACTTGCAGCCGTTCAAAAGTCTTGGTAGTCGGTAAATTCCTTACCGTAGTCAGTAGAATTCCTTACCCACCTTACGCCTTCAAGCTAGCACCAAAACGGCACCCCAAGCTCCTCAAAACCTCAAAATTTCTCGTGACTTGAATCAAAGCCCAAATATTTTTGAGGTCCGTGCGCGCGCTGAAAACCATAAGAGAAGACGAAAAGGGCGACGGGAGGAGACTTGGCGACGGGCGACTTAGCGAGAGGGCGGCGGGGGAAGTGGTTGGTTGCACGTGAATATATTCAAGTTGAAAACATAATAATAAAGTACAAAGTGAACACGAGCAGACATCCGAACACGAAGAGCAACCCACGCACAGCTTCAAAATCGCCATATTATTCTCGCACAGCGCGAGGCTCGCGGTGCTCGCGCGCACGAGCTCCGCGATGAACGTCGGCCAGTTGTGCGGCCACTCCTGCTTGAGCACCTGCACGAGGACGAGGTTGAGCTTCGCGAGGTACGTGCGCGCGCGCCGCAGGGCGGCGTCGTCCGAGGCGACGGTCACGGTTTCGGACACGATGAAGTTGCGGATGCCTGTGCGCCCGTTTCGAGTATGTAAGCGAATAAGCGGGAATGAGAAAGAGGAAAGGGAGGGGGAGGGGGAGGGGAGGGGAGGGAGGAGAGAAAGGAGATGGGGGGAGGAAGCAGGACGTTGTGCGCGCCCAGACTGGGGAAGGGAAGCAAGGACGCGGATAAGGAGAAGGAGGGACGAAGAAGCAAGGAGGGGAAGGAAGGAATATGGGATGCGAAGGAAAAACGCACCCTGCCGCTGCGCCTCCGGAAGCGTCTTCCACCGCGTCGTGACCAGTCGCTCGAGGATCTGCAGCCCGATGAACTGCAATACGCATCCTATATCAGGCGCACAGAAGGAAAGGAGGAACGCGCACCTTGGCCTGCGGGAACGCGGACTTTTCGAGGATCTCGGGCACGCGCGTCCACGCCTCGGGGTGCTCCTCGAACTGCGTGAGCACGAGCTGCGCCGTTTGTTGCTGCGGGTGCCGATTCGTGTCGTTAGCTTTCGGTTCCGCACGCGGGCGGGGAAGGAGGGGACGGAGATGGAGAACGGGAAGAAGAAGAGCGGGCGGCAAAAACGCACCTCCTGCCCAGCACCGGTGTAAAACGCCATCGCGACCTTGTCGAGGAGGGCCACATCGAACGGGCGGGAGAAGTCCAGCAGCGTCTGGCGCATTCGTCAGCCTTTACACAAAGACGGAGCGCAAAGACGTAATGCGCACCTCCATCTCGTCTCGTCTCAAGTGTCTCAGATCTCAGACCAGGCTAACCGTTAACGCGTGTTGCTGACAAAGTCACGCCGGAGATTCTCTGTATCCCAGGGACCCGGCGATGCGGCGTGTTGCGGGCGTTATATGTCGGTGTAGGTAGGGCGTAGGATGCAGAGTGTAGGGCGTAGGGCGTAGAGTGTAGAGTGGTATCGATGTGGATTCGTCGGGAAAGCGGTGAGCGTGAAAGGAGAGATGGTGGTGCGTGACCACAATGGTGACAGTGACCGCGCCACCGGCTGACTCATCCATTGATCCCAATTCGGAAACTTATTGTTCCGTTTCTTTTGTTCTCCAATTTTCACCTATGCTGTAGAAGAAAAAAAAGTGCGTAACCTCTCGCCTTCAACTGCCAGTTGGACAGTCCCTGTAAAGCTGTAACCCACAATTCCCTCGTCACTGCAGCGCGCACATGGGCAACTTGACTGACGTTACATACACCTGACTGACGTTACACACACCAACTCGTTACTCGGTGCGAAGACAAATCATTTTCATGTTGTCGGTCACGGCGCATGGTATACATATACAGGTCGTTGGAAACTGCTCGTCAAACGTACGCCTGGTCGACCCACGACGTCCACGTGCTGCCCAGAACATCCGCAGCCATGAATCCCGTGTTCGACGAAAGCTTCTCGGAGAACGAGGCACGCGTACCGGCCGCTCCGGCGCCTGAAACGGATTCGTTGCCCCCAGTCAAAAAGGCGTTCTCGGGTAGGTGGTTGTGTATAATAATACGTACCGGTGCTGTCGTATTCGGCGAAGGTGACGTCCTCAGTGTTCGGGGTGGCCGTGGACCAGATCTCCCACCCAGCACCGCTATGCGCAGAGGAGTTCAGCACAATTACCAACAGTAGTTCTAACGGACGCACTTTATGTGAGCACCAAGGGTACACGACGTGAACGCAACCCTTGATTCAATCAATTCAGAACACATTCATTCGGAACTTGAACAACGCACTTCGCCCATTGCGTCCAGGGCCGCCCGAGGAAGACCTGCCCCGTGAGACTCGAGCTCGCCGCGGCGCTGACCTCGATCGTCGAGTGGTTAATAACAAAGAGACTCGCATCCGTAGCGGACGTCGGGCCATCCGCGGTAATGGTCCCGGCTGCGACCGAGGCGATGACGTTTCTCTGGAAGAACACGCGCGCGTGCTGCCCGAAGATGAAATCCACGGCGCCTTCGATGTAGGACACGCCGAAGTACTGCACGGGCATCGCGCGTCAGTGCCAAGGTCAACTCAGCCAACGGGTGGATATCTAGAAAGAAAAAGAACAGTCAGTGAGATTGCGTCGGTGGGAGTAAATCTAAAACGCATGCGCGTGAGTGCGCGGGTAAAGCAATGTTGAACGCACTGAGACTCGGAATAATTGGATCAAGAATACTAATCCAACGCGTCGAGTTCCGAACAAGAGTCTATGAACGAATCAGACTGAGTTGGGGCACGGCTTCCATTCAACGCAACAAGAAAAGTAGAATTAGAGTAGAAGATAGAAGAAGGGAAGAAGGGAAGAAGGTACCTGGTACCTGAGCACCTCGGATGGAGGTAGTGATGAACAGTGAGGAGACGAGTGAGATGAAATGAGATGAAGTGAGGTGAGGTGAGGCGAGTGCGATGAGGTGAGTGAGACGACCTGAGTAAAAGAAAGTAAACTGCTTTGGTAGCTGACAATCGATTCGACGCGCCGGAATACAGAGTCAGTACCACAACGACAACCTGTAACCTGAATTATCTGTAAACCCGCAAGTCAAACACCGACGAATCACAACGAAAAACTCACCTCCAACCCGCGTCATTCGACGCCCCACGAAACCCGGATGTAAACCTAGGAAAAAGAAGTCGGTGGAGTGAAATGTATGGATAGATCCAAGCCAACGCTACCGACTCAAGCTAGAAAGACAGCCAGTCCGACCAAAGCGGCGTTGAAAAGATACAATATACAATATACAATATACTTACTTACCTTGAGAGAATCTGATACAGGTGAGTTAGCGACGTAGATGTAGGTAGCGACGTCGACGTACAGGCAGCCCAGATGTGAATACGAGCTACGGCTAAGGAAGGAAGGACGAGTCAGCGAGCCGGTCAAACCCGAGTAAAGTAAAGTAGAGCGAGACGTACCTTCGAATCTGCGTGAGACTGCATAAATACAACAGTAAGTAACTCGACGCGTAAAGACCGTGCAGCAAGGGCCGAAATATGGCTTCGGACCAGAATGACCCTTGAATGGTCAGTCAAACTGCGATGAATCAAGGTAGAACTTACCTCCAAACCCGATGACGCGACGCAGCTCCATCTAAGGGAAGGACAAGAAGTCAGTCATTGAAACGGGTAGATAGATTGGAAACAAAGACAACGCCACCAGTAATAATCAATTCAACATGCTGCAAGCAAGGGTTAGATCTTGAAGCTCAGTTGAATGGGACGCGAATAGCCACTAGTCCGACTCGACCCAGCTTTGAAACAATTAGTCGAAACGGCGATGAATCGGGACTAGGACTTACCTCTGGACTTGTGAAAGTCGACACAACGCAATCCGTGAATGTGGATCTAGGGAAACGAAGTCAGTCAGCCAATGAAATGTACAGATGCGAGACAGGTACAACGACACTGGCAAGAACACAAGAACCTGAAGACGAGTCCAAATTGTGAGTGACGAAGCGGCGTTGAAAATATTGACTTACCTGGGTAAATGGGATACAAAGGGCGACGTAGTTGAAGACTCAGTCAGTTTGCGATGGTAAGACCTTCAGAAGTCGAGCTGAATCAGTTTGACGCGTTTGAACAGGAGCCCAGAGGAGACGGATACCCAAGATTAGTCCGGTAAGTGAAATTTGAGTTGCGTTGGCAGAAAGGCTCACGAGCCAGATGCTGAGTGACTTTGAATCAAGATGGGGGAGCCGCAGCGCAGCGTGCGTCTAGAGCTGTTGGAAGGGCGTGAGACGGTCGTAAGCAGCTCAGACGATCCAAAATCCGGATTAATCCACTTGCGACATCACCGAGATTGCAAGCCAAGTGTGAGCGCCTTCGGAGCGAACTTGAGGAGTCCCAGTGCGAATCCATAGCAAGATATCGAGACAGGAAAAAGGACCATTGAAATCGCGCACAGAGGGTCCAATAGATTCAAAAGACAATCTTGAGGAAATACAAGTCAGACGCGGACATTGCAAGCCAGAGGGGGAGTTTTGAAGTTGAAGTCAAGAAGCCCTAGCGCGAATCCGGAGCCAGGGATTGAGAGAAAAGAGAGGGGAGTTGAAATCGCACAGAGCATAAGTAGCTTTGGAAAGAACCTTGAGGGAAACCAGAGCAAAGTCAAAGGCCGCGGCGGTTTGCAGGCGAAGATCTTGAGGGCGAGATTTGAACAGAGAGAAGGGGAGCGCCGAGGAATCAGATCGCAAAGAGCTTGAAAGGCCATCAGCACCGAATCTAAAATAAAAAAACCGCGACGTACGTACCTCGCGACCCGAAACCCCGAAACCCCCGCTTCGCCATTCACCCCGTGGATGGACAGCCCAGAAAGACTGGAATCAAACTGAAATGAACAATGAGTACAAGCCAAATGAATAAAATACACTCCACATACCTTGTGGCTGCCCCGGGGGAGAAGCGTTGTGGTGGTTAAGAAGAAGACGTGGCCGTGTGAACGTGATGCCGAGACGGCTTGATGGTACCGGCGAATGCCGGAGTCGTCCTTGGAGCGAGTTGCGAGCAAGTTGAGGTCGAGGCCAAGCCAAAGCAAGTGTCGGGTCCCGTCCCAAGTAGCTCCGTGTACCGATGCCGACACGCCGTTGGCTGAAACCAAGGAAGGAAGGAGAGGAGGGAAAGTGGGCAAAAAGTGGGCGATACACCGATGAGCCGCGAGGGAGGCGGTTTATATCCCAATGGTGAGCCGTGACGTGGGAGCGCTGCTGACTGAGGCAAGTCTAAGCGAGCGCTCCCGCGTTAACGGTGGAGCGGTACGGGGCCATGCAACTCCGAAACCGGAGATGTTGCAGGTGCCTGGGGAGTATTTTGTGTCTGTGGTGAGTTAGAGCGCGAGTTTCAATCTGAAAATTTGATTCCTACTATGCAGAGTATGGGGGGAATAAATCGTTGCACACGGGCAAGCAAGAGGAAGTGTTTCTGAAAAGTGAGCTCCCAAGAATATTGACAAGGCAACGAGCCAGGGCTGATGTGCGGCGCCCAGACCCCCGCAGATCATTTGAATCACACGTAAAAAGATTACCCCGCGATAAGAATAGCTTCCATGCGTTCCCTGGACTTCGGGGAGCGGAATGCATGGGAACCGCCATTTCGCGTGTTGCGGCGTCCCCGAGGCTCCGCGCGCTCCAGATCGTTGCATATCGGGTCCAGAAGTGTTCCATAGCAATCATGTGATATTGAGGATGATTCGGCCGAGTACTCGCAGCATAAACACATCAAGTTCAAAATTCAAGCACAAACACGATTGCATGCCTTGTTGAGGATGGACTGGTCCCCAAATTGCGCTGGACGCACCCTAGAGTTGCACAGGAAGAAGTTCACACGCCAAGACTATTCTATTTCCTGCTTGACGGACCTCAAAAATTGATTTTGGTGAATTTTGAACCCAGAATTCCCATATACGGACGAGAGTGTTGAGTCCGGTCCGGTTTTCCCACCCCCAAAAATATTCAGTCGAAGCGATTTTTTTGGGCGAAAAAATAGGAATCAGGGGCGAAACACGGCTGATGTTGGACCCGAATTACGGCGCTACGGTAGCCGACTGAGAGAGAAAAAGAACAAAAAATGCGAACTTGGGCGAAATAAAAACTGGGCAGCGCCATTGAATCCCAAGTGCGAGTCACTGACGGAGCTAGCAGCGCCGCTACCACTCGGCCATGAGACCAGTATCAGGGCCGGATCTCAGGGCTACATAAGCCGCCGATGCCCTGGCAGCGCTTGCCCGCAACAACAATCCGCTGCCACGCAGCGCCATGCGCTGGACAAGGGCCGTGGAGTGTGCAACCGGGTGGAGCCTGTATGTGCCATTGCTCCCGCATTGAGTTAGTGTTTTACCGGCGGTAAGTGATTTCCGCAGTAGGCCGTCGCTGGCCCACGCTGGGTTGTGCTGACATTCTGATGTGGGTCAAAGCGCGCCGTTCAAGAATCCCTTTGAAGTTTACTGTCCCTCCTCACAAGCTGTCCAGATGCATACATGTAGGATGGTGCGTACATTCACGCTCTACTCAATATTGGGAGGCTGAGACTTCGGAGGCACAAGTCTCAATCTGTTTTTCCGACGCGCGCATCATCTGTCCGCAGATCCACTCGGCTATATTTGAAGACAAGTCAGGGATTTGCGGTGTTTCTTTCATCCCTCCAGTCCCATACTCAATGCGTGTACTATATACTTTCACCTATCAAACCTACCTGTTAAACCTACCTGAATACCAATCTCAATGAGAAGGGGAGAGGGGGGAAAGCCAAGTCGGGGAAGACCGGGGACCGGAAGAAATTTGTAGCCATGAAACATTTCATTCATCAGAACTCGGAGCAATTCCACGCTGCCGACGTACGTTACTACGTACCTGGATACGAATCACCACCGCTCTCACTCCTTCCTTCCCCCTCACCACCACCACCACCCTCATCTCCCTTCCTCCTCCTCCCGCCAATTCTGCACCGAATATTGCCCCGAGACGACGTATCGCCGTCCCGCGAGCGAGGTTTTCCTGAAGGTAAGCTTTCCTCCTCACTCCCATTTCGATGCATTCTGACGCACCTTTTTCAGCCCTTTTTTCAAAAGATTTGGCCGCCGGCAGGCACACCCCCGCCTCCACCTTCGATGCGCCGTGTCCCGCTCTACCTCCTCCCCGGCGCAACTGTCGTGGTTGTTGGTGTTGTCAGCGTGTCGCGGAGGCGCCGCGCAGCGGCGCCATGTCGAAATTTGACTTTTGGGCTCCGGCTCGCGCTTCAATTCGCCGATTGCGGCTGTTCAATTGAACTGGGGGCTGGTGGCGGAGGCGCCGCGCAGCGGCGCCGACATCGACCTTTTATTTGAGCTTCCCGCGAGCGGGGTTGCGGTGCGGGGTTCGTTTTCATCCATATTACCTATCTGATCCCTTCTAATTTTCTGCTGCAGACGTCCCGCGGCAGAGCAGCGAGTCAAAATTTGATTTTGGCGCGTCCCGCGAACGCCCCATCTGCACGCCTTCAAACCCAAAAAACTCCGCCTGCGGCGCCACGGTGAGTCCCCATCCCTTCTTCTCCCCTTGTACGCCTTCAATCTGACGCACCTTACAGATAAAATCCCCATTTTCCGCGGCCGCGGGCGCGCGTTGGCCTCGCGAGGTTGAACTGGGTTTGCAGGGAATTACAAACACTCCGCCTGCGGCGCCACGGTGAGTCCCCATCTCCATCTCCAATCCTTTCTTCTCCCTTCTCAGCCCCTTGTACGAGTCGAATCTCACTTCCTTTACAGATAAAATCCCCGGATTTTTCCGGCCGCGGGTGCGCACTTAGTTCGCGGGGATTTGTGGGAAGATCGGGAATTTTTCCGCGCCGCGGGCGCGGGTGTACTTGGATATAGGTGAGTTTCTGCTTCCCTTCGGCGACGTATTCGAGTGCTTGCTTGGATTTTTTCTGGCCTGCGGCGCGGTGTGTTGCATGCCAGAGCCAGTCCGCCGGCGGTGAGTTGAGTTTAAACCTACTCTTTCTGACGTCTTTGGCAGCCCAATCTCAATTTTGCTTCGCCTGCGGCGCGTTCAACGGAGTCTGACAAGCAAGGTGTGTCTCAAATGGTTTGAATGCGCACCTTTCAACTCAGTTTCTACTTCCAGCACTTCGACGCCCTATTGGAAGTAAGTCCAATTTCACCACTTTACTGACTTGCAGCCGTTCAAAAGTCTTGGTAGTCGGTAAATTCCTTACCGTAGTCAGTAGAATTCCTTACCCACCTTACGCCTTCAAGCTAGCACCAAAACGGCACCCCAAGCTCCTCAAAACCTCAAAATTTCTCGTGACTTGAATCAAAGCCCAAATATTTTTGAGGTCCGTGCGCGCGCTGAAAACCATAAGAGAAGACGAAAAGGGCGACGGGAGGAGACTTGGCGACGGGCGACTTAGCGAGAGGGCGGCGGGGGAAGTGGTTGGTTGCACGTGAATATATTCAAGTTGAAAACATAATAATAAAGTACAAAGTGAACACGAGCAGACATCCGAACACGAAGAGCAACCCACGCACAGCTTCAAAATCGCCATATTATTCTCGCACAGCGCGAGGCTCGCGGTGCTCGCGCGCACGAGCTCCGCGATGAACGTCGGCCAGTTGTGCGGCCACTCCTGCTTGAGCACCTGCACGAGGACGAGGTTGAGCTTCGCGAGGTACGTGCGCGCGCGCCGCAGGGCGGCGTCGTCCGAGGCGACGGTCACGGTTTCGGACACGATGAAGTTGCGGATGCCTGTGCGCCCGTTTCGAGTATGTAAGCGAATAAGCGGGAATGAGAAAGAGGAAAGGGAGGGGGAGGGGGAGGGGAGGGGAGGGAGGAGAGAAAGGAGATGGGGGGAGGAAGCAGGACGTTGTGCGCGCCCAGACTGGGGAAGGGAAGCAAGGACGCGGATAAGGAGAAGGAGGGACGAAGAAGCAAGGAGGGGAAGGAAGGAATATGGGATGCGAAGGAAAAACGCACCCTGCCGCTGCGCCTCCGGAAGCGTCTTCCACCGCGTCGTGACCAGTCGCTCGAGGATCTGCAGCCCGATGAACTGCAATACGCATCCTATATCAGGCGCACAGAAGGAAAGGAGGAACGCGCACCTTGGCCTGCGGGAACGCGGACTTTTCGAGGATCTCGGGCACGCGCGTCCACGCCTCGGGGTGCTCCTCGAACTGCGTGAGCACGAGCTGCGCCGTTTGTTGCTGCGGGTGCCGATTCGTGTCGTTAGCTTTCGGTTCCGCACGCGGGCGGGGAAGGAGGGGACGGAGATGGAGAACGGGAAGAAGAAGAGCGGGCGGCAAAAACGCACCTCCTGCCCAGCACCGGTGTAAAACGCCATCGCGACCTTGTCGAGGAGGGCCACATCGAACGGGCGGGAGAAGTCCAGCAGCGTCTGGCGCATTCGTCAGCCTTTACACAAAGACGGAGCGCAAAGACGTAATGCGCACCTCCATCTCGTCTCGTCTCAAGTGTCTCAGATCTCAGACCAGGCTAACCGTTAACGCGTGTTGCTGACAAAGTCACGCCGGAGATTCTCTGTATCCCAGGGACCCGGCGATGCGGCGTGTTGCGGGCGTTATATGTCGGTGTAGGTAGGGCGTAGGATGCAGAGTGTAGGGCGTAGGGCGTAGAGTGTAGAGTGGTATCGATGTGGATTCGTCGGGAAAGCGGTGAGCGTGAAAGGAGAGATGGTGGTGCGTGACCACAATGGTGACAGTGACCGCGCCACCGGCTGACTCATCCATTGATCCCAATTCGGAAACTTATTGTTCCGTTTCTTTTGTTCTCCCTCAATGGGCGGCGGACGGCGGTGGGCATTGATATTATTCGGTCGAATTTCGGGATACAATGTGATAGGGGGGTGGATGGTTTTGAATCCCCCGGGAAAGGCTTGCCATATCCCGCAGATTATTCAACAAACCGTGTTAAAGTAAATTCAACTTGTGCCAACAGCACTCTGGAAAATTTGGGCGTGCATCGTTGGGGTGCGTCTCTAGTCGTCTTTAGTGCTGTGCTAATCCGTGAACGATATCCTCACAGCTTGAACGATTATGAACCGTACTGACGCATAACTGTTGTAGGCTGGCAACCTCAACCTCAACAGGTGGTGAGCAAAGATCTGTTTTCCAACCTTGTTCCGACCTCAGGCCTCAAGCCTGGCAACACCCATTCCGCCTTGTGTCCGCCCCAGACTCCAGTGCACAGCCGTGACCAGTCCAAGCCTCGTTTAAATTACAGTCCAATTAAACAGGTTTTTCCCGGATATCGACCCGGAATTCGGGCTCGATCTAGCTATAGTCAAAAATTTATCCAGAGTCTTATCCCTCTTCAAGTTCGGACCATTCCGATTGGCGAACTCTTTCAAAGTTCTTCGACCAACGGGAGATGAAGGAAAATCGCGGCGATCGAGATGGTTAGGGCGTTCTAACTTCTTTATTGTGGGACTTTTGCTGTGCAGTGCACCTTACGGATCTGCGCAGATACAGTAGAACAAGGAGAGTATGATAATATCGTATATACCTATATCCCTATATCCCTATATACCTATATACCTATATACGTATCACGTACCACCTGGCCCAACTCCCGCTCAATCGACACGCGTGATTTTGTAATTCAGTGTTGCGTTGAATTGAACAGCTGCATCCACGAGGTACTTCGCCCACCGCATCTCTGCACCTGCAGCCAGAATGAGTCGGACTCGACTTGTGCGCGTCCAATCAATCACCCCACCCACGCGTACAACAAGCACATTTTTGTTCAAGTTGTAGCGTCTGTTTACAACTTATAAGAGACTACCATGCGTACGGATGCTGCGCAAGCCTTTCTTCCTCCACCAGTCTCCACCAGTCTAACTTGAATCATTCTCGTAACCGGGGAAAGCTCTGGAGCGCGTAGTCCATTGGTAGCACTCCCCAAGAGCTCCCATTAAATGCAAGTCCTTTCGGCTCCTAACCACAATCCATTGGGAGGTGTTTAGCGCATTCTCTCAGGTAGGTATCTGGGGCCTGTCTTATTGATTTATAACGTGTAGCGGCCTTCAGGCTTCAGGCTTCAGGGCAACGAAAACATGCATCAGGGCAATGAAAACATACAGGTGTCCACAAGGCCTCCTCAGAAAAAATGCCAAAGAAAATTTCGGCATCAGCCGGGCGACGATTTTTGCAAAGGCGTCAACAAAATGTTCTCCACACACCTCGAGCAAGAAAAAAAAAAGGTGTACTCGCAGAGGCTCGTTGCACAAATGCACAGAACTCCATCAACGCCGACATCTCCCCCGGCCTCCGGAGCGGCAAAATATACGTTATTACCTTGAACAAGAAAAAGGGAAAAACATCCGAAGAGCTCTGCGGTCCCGGGGAAAGCGCGATAGACAAAGTTCTCGGGCTGTTTTATTTCAGACCTTGATAGTGATACTTCTTCCACAACCGTTGAACACAATCCGCCATTTTGCTTTCCGGAATGATCGGAGCTGCACCAAGCCGTGCTTGGGAAGTAGGATGATTGGGACTGTCCTTTGCTGCGTAACCGTTTGAAGCCGAGGTCCGCACGGCGCGTGCCCATGCATACGTACGCATATATGAGTCGTCTTTAACTTCAGCCTGGTCGGCCGGCGCATGTCACCCACAATTGTCTCGTTAACGGAGCGGGCGACCTTGTAACCAAGACTTTACACCAACCCAGGCCGGATGTACGATCATTTTGCGGGTCACAGAGCATGGTATCC
Organism: Mycena vitilis; assembly: GCA_029203975.1. Lineage (NCBI taxonomy): Eukaryota > Fungi > Basidiomycota > Agaricomycetes > Agaricales > Mycenaceae > Mycena > Mycena vitilis. The sequence goes on from JARGYF010000130.1 coordinate 172,041, forward strand.
ACGACAGTTGGTTGAAAAATGTTCAAAGCGCCTCGGACGATTTGCAGTGCTTCACACGGCGCCCCTGTCCATACAGAGGGCCGTTTCCTCCTTCTTCTGGGCGTCTAACCCGCGGCCGACGGGCCCCAATTTGCAAATTGCCATTCTATGCTCAACAACGACATCCAACTGCGATTTACTCACGGTTGATCCAAGACTAACGAGGATGTCATTCGACATTATGGCTAGCATACTTCGGTGTCTGCATTAGTAACGATACCTATGCCGAGCGGCCTAAGCAAGTGCTTGCACTGCTATGGCAGCTATGTAAGTAAATTCACAGAAAGCACAATCGACCACATGGGTATTTTCACCTCTGCTGTAAAAAAAAAGTGCGTAATCTCTCGCCTTCAACTGCCAGTTGGCCAGTCCCTGTAAAGCTGTAACCCACAATTCCCTCGCCACTGCAGCGCGCACATGGGCAACTTGACTGACGTTACATACACCAACTCGTTACTCGTTACTCGGGGCGAAGACAGATCATTTTCATTTTGCGGTCACGGAGCATGGTATATAGGTGTTTGTGTTTGGAAATTGCTCGTCAAACGTACGCCTGGTCGACCCACGACGTCCACGTGCTGCCCAGAACATCCGCAGCCATGAATCCCGTGTTCGACGAAAGCTTCTCGGAGAACGAGGCACGCGTACCGGCCGCTCCGGCGCCTGAAACGGAGTTATAAGTCAGAGTCAAAATGGCGTTCTCGGGAGTAGGTGGTTGTGTATAATACGTAATACGTACCGGTGCTGTCGTACTCGGCGAAGGTGACGTCCTCAGTGTTCGGGGTGGCCGTGGACCAGATCTCCCACCCAGCACCGCTATGCGCAGAGGAGTTCAGCACAATTACTAACAGTAGTTCTGATGGACGCACTTTATGTGGGCACCAAGGGTACACGACGTGAACGCAACCCTTGATTTAATTAATTCAGAACGCATTCATTCGGAACTTTGAACAACGCACTTCGCCCATTGCGTCCAGGGTCGCCCGAGGAAGACCTGCCCCGTGAGACTCGAGCTCGCCGCAGAGCTGACCTCGATCGTCGAATGGTTAATAACAAAGAGACTCGCATCCGTAGCGGACGTCGGGCCATCCGCGGTAATCGTCCCCGCCGCAACCGAGGCGATGACGTTTCTCTGGAAGAACACGCGCGCGTGCTGCCCGAAGATGAAATCCACGGCGCCTTCGATGTAGGACACGCCGAAGTACTGCACGGGCATCGCGCGTCAGTGCCAAGGCAAAAAGGGAGGAGAGGAAGGAACGGGCCTGGTTGCCTTGGTTGGCGAGAACGGTATCTTGGAATCTGCGTGCAGCATGAGGCGGGTGGATCAAGCGGCAATACATAGCCTCACCCAAAGAAAGCGCAGCCATAATACCCAACATTGGTTCCGTACGAGCTCAACGCGAGCGCCTGGGACCCGGATCCGAACTTCCGACGGAACGTCAGCGCCGCAGCCAGCAAACAGAGAGCGTGAATGATCTTACGGTGTTTTTGACGTTGACGTTGTACATGGCGAAATTGTCCTTGTGGACGCGGAAGGTCCCGCTCAGATCGTCGCTGCCCGCCGCTGTGGCAGAGAGCGAGTGCGTGATGGTGACCGCGTTCGAGGTGTAACTCGTCGTGTCCGTAGTCGACCCGAGAATCTGGCATCCCATGAATACTTCAAATCAAATCAAATCAAATCCGAAGCTCGGACGTACAGTGGTCATCCCAGCGCGGGTGATAGACACCTGCTCGGAGTACGTGCCTGGGCGGAACGAGTTTAGAGTTCACTAATAAGATGTTCCCGCCCCACGGTCGCGCGCACCTGGGAAGATGAAGATGGTCTGCGCCGTGCTATCGTTCGGAAGGGCGTTGATCGCAGCTTGGACCGTGCTGAACTGCCCCGAAGCAGCGGGGTTCTGCACGACGACCGCGCCCGCAGGCGGCGTCGTGCGTGACGCGCGTTTCTCCAGGGGCGAGGCATCGGAGAGGACAGCCGCGAAAACACCGAGCAGCAGGAAGATCGGGGCGAGCATGGCTACGAAGGACCACAGCAGTACCGGCGTGTCTATGTGTCTTAAATACCGTCGAGCGGTCCGGGCATCAGCCAGGACGTGACTCCAGTGTGAATGCACCAAGGGGCGCCTGCGGGGGGGATTAAAAATAGGCGGAGTCACAAGTCTCGATGATTCTCCGTGCACTTAAGCACGCCGGGTCCCAGAAGACCTTACCGGCGTATTCCCACGACGTTGCTAGGACACGTCGTGTACAGCTTGCGGGATTGAGCACACAATTCGTCCGACGCGAGATCAGGTGGACGAGGCGGGCCGGGACAGGTGAGTCGGTAGCCTCTATGTACGGATGAGTACAAGTGAAAATAACTCACACCTGAGTATTCATGGTGAGGTCCGCGTTGAGGGATCGATGACCATGGTGGTTTGGGAGAAGACGCAATGATGGGCTGACGGCAACACCTGCTGCCATCTTCGGCCATCAATGGTTCAATGAACGCGGTTGCATCGAAAATCGAGAGAACTCGAAGGCTCAAGCAATATTAATATGGCTACAATTTGCGGAACTTATTGTCCAAACATAAATACTATAGAATAACGGGATAATAAATTAGGAACAAGAACTCGACTCGAATTGTTTGTAACCTGGTAGTTCGTCTTCGGAAGAATCAGGCTCTCTGCAAGTCGTCATTGCCCGGGCGCGGGCCGCGAGCGAATCGAATTTCTCCTGTTGCGCAGCATTCACATCCCCATTGTAGCCTTTGGCGCACTCCGTCCCGGACGATGTGTTCGGTAACTGATTTGTGTGCGTCAGCGAATCAATTTTGCGCTGCAGGGCTTGTGCCTGGTGTTCAAGGTCTGCCAATTTATGTGTTGTTGAACCTGTGAGCTCTGGGCTGGAGGTTGCAGATGGAGTGACTATGGCATCAACACCCGCGACTCGTATCCCCTCCGCTGAGAATGGTGCGGCTTCTGGATCCACTGCAGGTTTGCAACTGCGTTGCTGAAGCACCCGGATAAGCAGGAAGACGACAGTTGCAGCAATAACGGCGAGGATAGATAGGCCGATGATGACACCGATGAGCACTGGTTGAGATATGGGGAAATTCCTGCCAATTGTGGGCGGCTCTGTGGCGCCGGGCGAAATTGAGCTGGATGTGCTCAGAGATGCTACAACAGTTGAACTGCAGAAAGATTTAGTTCGTTTGGGATGTCGAGGGCTATTGAATGGACGAACGTTTGGGAAGGAAAAGTGGCAGAATCTGTCAGATTGATAACGCTTGGCCTGTACATTCTCAGCATCGTTCTCTTTTTGGTCGCATTGAACGGAGACGTACGTTGTAGACAATGGAAATGATGCAGTTGACGATTCGGGTAAGGACACCACCCCGAGAATGGTTGCTGCCGCGCTTGTACAACCAGTGGGGTCCAAACCGCATGCGGCATTCGTTGTTGTATCTGACGCGGAACTTTCATCCGCGAATGGACTGTGAGGGCCATCAGTACACGGAGCAGCAAAACCTCGGCAATGTATCCCACTTACCCGTTGACGCCGCCGCTAGCGGGCGATATAGTCTGCGCGTCCACGACATTGAATAAGAGAGTGGATTGGATTGCAAGGTGGAGGAGGGCAGATAGCCTGTTTGTGAAGGATCAGAAAATTTTCGCCAGATCGAGCATGATGCTCCTCACTTCATGGATGGTAACGTGAACGAAAAGCGTGAATGAGGAAGAAGCGAACGAAAAGACCCGCAAGGCGCACGGCGGTGAGGAAGAAGGAGAGATGGGGAGGAAACATGAAGAGGAGGTATACATATACCGTATCAATGGAAGCTCATCGCATATCTGGGTCAAACAACTGTCAGAAAAGAGAACAAGAGTCTTATTGTTCTGCAAGAGGAGGTGGACCCACAGTGCGCGGAAGGTCGGATAGACCGTACATATACCGCATCAGTGGTCATCATCGTAGCCTGCTCGGATACCAGGGTTCAGACAACCGTCAAAAAAAGAACAAGAGAGTTATTGTTCTGAAAACAGAAGTGGACGGTGGACCCACAGGACCATTGATTGGAGCGCACCGCCAATCACGAGAGGGGTCTTTATTGAGATTGCGGATAGCGCAAGCTATACTTCAACGAAGCCCGTGGAGCGATGATCGGGAGCGGGTCGCAGGCTGGGGAGTGGCGGCGAATGGGTGCGGATGATTGGAGACCGGATGCAAATCGGATGTCCGGAAGACCCAAACGAAACATTCTTCTCGGAAAGCGATTCGAGCGGAGAGAGACAACGACTGGCTCGCAGTCAAACGCCTCAGCTAGTGTCTCGCCGGAATGGTTGTGGTTGGAATATTATTGATGCAGCACTGCCGCTGATGCGCCTATGAGCGGATCACTGATAGCCGACAGTCAAACGGCCAGAAATTCATCAATAAGGTCTTTGGGGGAAACCCAAGGGAAACCTCTGCGGCTAGAGAATTTTTCAAAGCCTAAGCTAGTACGGTTGCAGAGACGGCCAACAGATGGCATATACAAGGATGGAAAAATAGATGCAATTTCAGACGCTGACGAGAGCCAACCCAGCGAAAGATGTGTTCATCTCATGGCGCAGCTGCCCACCAATAACCGCTGGCGCGTCCCGATTCGTGTACACCCGCAGACCCAGGAAAATCGAACCACGGTCCGCGGGATCGGTCAAGCCCTTCTTTGTCTCTTCGTCGGAGGAGCCGCTGCTGGAGTTCGAGGTGCTCTCAACATTCTCGTCGCCATCGAGAATTTCCCCGTTATCCCCATCATCCTCCTTTTTGGGTTTGACCTTCACTTCCTGCGGCGTCGGGGCGGGCACAATCTGAGGCTCTCCCCCTGAGGTGACAACGACCGTCTCCACAGTGGTCGTCGTCCGGGTTGTCTTTGTGGTGGTTGCTACGCGCTTCTCCTTTCCTGTGGATCCTTGAATTGCGGCAGCAGTTGCGGCCGCTTTCTCCTCAAGTTGCGTGAGGTTTTGTCCAGCGAGCACGCTCAATGGAATGGGCAGGTTGACTGTCTGCGTCCTGGACAAAAGTTTAGCTTGAAACACCTCCTGAACATAGCATACATACTCTGCTTTGAAGTCTACCGAGACGGGTTAGCACTGGATATTTCTTTCTGCAGAGACCAAGCTCACTGGACGCGATGGCCTGGCTTCGAGCCCGCTCCGTCATCACTCGTGCCAATTTGCGCTCGTCCCAGTCGACGGATGCGTTCTCGAAATATTCCTACGCCACTTCGGCGTCAGAACGAATCATCTTCGAGATGGATGAAGGAGAACCCAACCTTCTCGCGCGAGTATGAGCGGTCGATCCGAACCTACCCCGTCTGTGAGTACGCTTGTGTATTTCGACCAGACCAGAGTAACTTACATGGACCACATATTCGCCCGCGTCGAGGGGAAGCTCCAGGTTGACGCTGCGGGAGAAGTACCGGGCGTGTAGAGACTCTGCCACCGCCTCAGTCTCGCCCTGCTTGTACACTACAAAGTCAAGCGACCACCGCGAACGACCGCTGATGTCCTGGAAGTATCGCGCATCGAGTTGCGAGAGGACAATCATGGCGAAAGAGGGCTTAGCCATAGTAATTGTGACTATAAAACAATCAGCAAGAAGAATAAGATCGAAACTAATGAATGGCGCACAAGAAACATCTCCGAAGCTCCACGCAGCGGGAAGAGCGCGAGTGGTCACCTCCAGCCACTGGGAAGACATCACCCAGCTCGAATCAAAGAGGATGGTCTGTTTTGCATTGGTCAGAAAGGCCGCGTATACGAAACCGCGTTGCTCACCCGATCGATGTCGGACCAGCTCGCCAGAAAGTCCTTGTCTGAAATTTGTTTCAACCACTGGAGAGCAACAGAAGATGAAACGCGTACATTCCATCACGAACTGTCCATCGTCGCCGAACGAATGGCCAAGTTCAGGTAGTATAGCGAGCCACTCCGGGGTCCACTCCTTCGCGCCATCAGACCATGGCCCCGTCCATTCCGACTCGCCCCATGGGTTGCGCACCTAACCCGAGAAGCCGTCAAGCCGGTTCGCGATGGAATTTTACAACGCACCACAACGAAACGTTTCCCCTTGACTTCCACGGCACGCAGAACTGAGTACGCATGGTTTCCGTGCAGGCCTTCGATAGTTGCATCCCAATCGCCGCTCCGGGTGCCGTCCAGAGAGTTGAACGCACATCCAAACAGCCGATCTGTGTTTGCCTTGCGAAGTTCTTTCGTCCAAAACTCGTCAATGTCGAGGATGTCCTGATGCGAGGGGAATCAACGCAAATCCGGAGGGACATAATCAAGAAACAAACCTTGGTAGGGATGAAGCTGGATACAGCGCTGGGGATAAACATAAGCTCAGTGTGCGTGGATCGATAAGAGTGTCCTGTTACCCAGTGAGATCTTCCTTTAGACATATAGTGAGCGTTGAACCAGTAGACAGCGAATAAAAAACTCACAATCGCCTCACACGCCTCTCCACCGCTTAAAGATGCATAGTCCCCTGTTACGGTTAGCGGCGGTCTATTATTCAGACGAATAGACTCGCCATGAAGCTTTGCAAATGCCTTCTCAAGCAGGGGTACCCAGGTCTCGCCGTCCGTTGCAGATCTGGCAAAGTACAGTGTCTTCGAGCCTTTGCGGGCCGCGGTGTTGTACCGCTCCTTGTCGTTGTGATACAACTGCTTTTCGACACCGCTCAATTCTTCGTATTTTGGGATCGATGTGTAAAGCAAGCTATTTCAGAGTGGATTATTTCCTCGACGCTCAGGGTAAGAAAATAGGAGGCGTACTCGTCGATGATAACGCTGACCCATCGCATGTCGCGGAAGAAAACGAAGCCATATACGCCCACCTTCTCATCGTGCTGAAAGGGATGTTCAGATAGAAAGAAGAGAGTTACAAGGTCCCAAAGTTACTCACTGCTACGCAAAACCTCTCCACCAGCCCCGGGCAAGTCGACATCGTAGCGAGTGCAGACACAAACCAGCAGTCGCCGATGGCGCCCTGGACGATGTCGCTGGAGCTCGCGCCATCCACAAAGAAGCGCGGATTCTCGAAAATATCCGTGACACGCTGAACATCGGAGGGGCTGTAACTCCCGCCCGACAGTCCATGCAGGCACTTCTCGCGATCGTTCTCGAGGTCAAACCCAATGTCACTGAACAGAGACAGTTCAATGAATTATCTCAGCATCAACCTCGAACGGATACCCACCGGAATTTCCTGTTCCTGAGACGACACTCTTTAGCAATGCGCGCCACCCGCGCTTTCGCCGCTTCCAGAGCCTTGTCTAATTCCTCGGTAACAAGCAGGCCGGCCTTCTCCGCCTGCTGCACGAATGCTGCCGGCGCAGCTGGTGCGGAGAATGTAGCACTCTTGAAGAGATCGAGAACCGTCATGGGAGTGCAGTACAGAGCGCTGTAATCATTTAGCCGCCAGCGCCCGTGTCACCTGTTTCCAATCAGCCGAATTTAGCGCCCGGGTGCCACTGCGGGTGGATGTTGAGATGTCCCAGGATGTCCATTGTCTGATTGCGCCTGGACCTGACGTAAACGAGTCAGGGGCAGCGGGATCTGAACCATGCCTCGCGCCTGGGTGAGCTCCATTCACACTCAATGTAAAACTGAACATGGGGTAAGCTACTTGTACATAGACGCGAGTACAACTCGCCTATATAGGCGCGTCTCGAAGCAAGATGATGCTATGGAGCGGCCATTAAATTCGCGAGTGCGAGCGCTAGTTTCTCTGATCTCGAAGGCTTGCCGGTGTTGCTACCTATACATCGGCGATGCTTAACACTGTAAGTGAATGTGCCGCGCACGCAAATGCTACCCATTTTTTGACCCATTTGGTCGTTTTTTGTGGCAGCACAATTATACTCAAGCCTGTTCGAGACACATCTGGTGGACACAACTTTTGGACAGGCCTGCAACAGATCCCGGGTTGAGCTCGGAGTTATTAGACGTGATCCGCATCGGCGGAACCAAAATCCTTCCCAACCTCAGCTGAGTTCAAGTTGCGCCTCCGACAAATCGGAGGCGCCAGTGAAGACTCGTTTCAAGCTCGTGGTTTCTGAAGATTTCACTTCCCTTAGCGTTAAACATGTTACACGAATACTATACACGAAACTAAACAACGATCAGCACCATTGGCATCAGCGCTGATTGCGGGCGCTGATTGTGCAGATGACACGCCCCTTTTGTCTCGGGTATCTTGAATACATTTAGCGGCCCAGCCAGGAAAGTTCTCTGAACACGATAAGTATATCCTGAGAGGGCTCGAAATGGGAAGACCACAAGTGGTTGGTAAATCAACCGTGGGATTAAGGCTATGCCGCATTTGATCGGAATAATCCCGATATATCCTGCCGGGGGCGCCTAACTGGCGCCGACCGGCTACTAATATTAGTATGACACCGTGTAACACGCGTTGATACTTGACGCCGACAGCGCTCAGTCCTTCCCCCCCACCCCAGCCTTCGAATACAATGCCGCTCTTCAACCTCTTCAAGGCCAAATCCGTGGACCCGGAACCCAACAAAGCCACCTTCTCCCAACCACCAGACAGCTCTGGACTCAATGTAACGAGCGAACTGGACAAGGCTTTGGAGGAGTGCAAAGCCAAGGTTGCACAGATCGCGAAAGAGTGTCGCACCAACAACCGCAAGTTCCGGTATGGACCGTGTCTGGGGAGGGTTCCCCCTGTTTCTGACTTCTTTACTCAAAAAGCGATATCGAATTCGACCTGGAAAACGACAAGGATGCGTGGGTATTCCCCCTACCTTAAGATATCTCTGAGCTTACGACATGATATACATAGGTGTCTCAACGGTCTCACTATTAGCGGCGAATACTACGCCCCCTCTGACGTACGGCGCGTCACTCAAATCTTCGAGAACCCGCAGTTCTTTGTGGACGGCGCGAGCAGCAATGACATCCAGCAAGGAGCACTGGGGGATTGCTGGTTTCTCTCCGCCATGGCGACCATGTCCACATCGGAAGGGCTGGTGGAAAAGTTCTGCGTGGCGGTGAGTTCAGTTTTCGAACATCAGCAGCCCGATCACCGTCGATTGAATGCCTTCCCAGCGGGATGAAGAAATCGGAGTGTACGGTTTCATATTCTTCAAGGGTAATTTACTCTCCACTTCTTTGACTTGACTTATTCATCCATGCAGACGATCACTGGGTGCACGTTATTATCGACGAGTACGAGAGTTCCTTTCCTCTCCTCCATTCGCCATTACTGAAGATAACAAACAGCCTGCTTTATACCGCAATTCCCAAGTTCGAGGAACTCAGCTCGACGGAGAAGAATTTGTACCACAACGACAAGGAACTCTACAACAAGTCTGCGCGCAAGGGGAGCCAGACGTTGTACTTCGCAAGATCGGGGACGGACGGCGAAACTTGGGTGCCATTGATTGAGAAGGTACGACGGCGGCTTAGGATCCCGCGTCGTGGGTTTATTCATTGTAACGTGCTAGGCTTATGCGAAATTGCACGGCGATTATGCCTCACTGAGCGGAGGATATCCTTCCGAAGGCGTTGGTTCGTCGGCTCCTCATCCTGTCGTTCCGATCTAACATCTCTTCTATGCAGAGGATCTGACTGGGTAAGCGCTCGTGTATTCTCCTCCTCCTTTTCTTTTTCTCACCCTCTTCCTTAGCGGCGTCTCGAGTTACATCCAGGGAAAGGTACGTACCCGAGAATATGCCAGCAGCGAATCCTGACAACGCGCCTCAGGACATCTTCGATGTCGACAAATTCTGGACCGACGAGTTGACGAAAGCCAACAAAGACCGGCTCTTTGGCTGCTACTTCTACGGCCTCGATGGTGCACGCAGCGGCGACTACGAAGCCAAAATATTCGGCTTGCATGGGAACCACGCGTATTCCGTCCTCCGCGCTGTGGAAGCAAAGGGAAAACGATTCGTTGTGGTATGTTTCCCCCACAAATGAGAATCAACATCAATCTGACCTGAACGTTGTGCCAGGTGCGCAACCCCTGGGGCAAGTCAGAGTGGACTGGGCCTTGGGCAGATGGCTCGAAGGAATGGAATGCCGAATCGCTGGAGATTCTGCCTCTCCTCGGGCATGTCTTCGGTGACGACGGCGAGTTCGTAATGGAATGTGCGTCGTCTTTTTCGTACTATTCCTTCCCTTTGCGTTAAACCTTGCACAGACTCCGATTTCCTGGATTGCTGGGACCAAATCGACCGCGTAAGTGATTAAACGTCCCCGTTGCCTTCCGTCTCAATGCCGACCTCCTCAGACTCTCCTGTTCGACTCAAATTGGATCACATCCTCGCAGTGGTTGCGTGTGACGACTCGGCCTCTCCCCTCCGCGTGGACCTACGGCGACGTCTGCTGTGAGCCCAATATGTTTCACTTCTCAACACAGATCTGATGTTCAACTTGCAGTCACGATCACCATCCCGAGGGATTCATTCACCATCCTCGTGCTCTCAAAACTCGACACGCGCTTCTTCAACGACCTTTCTGGGCGGTATCTCTGGAGTTTCGACTTCCTTCTCTTCAAACGCGGGCAGACGGAACCGATCGCGCGCTCCGCACAGCCTGACTTCTACCACAGAAGTGTGAACATTCAGTTGAATCTGGAGGCTGGTGATTATGTCCTTCATGTGTGTCTCTCCCTCTTTGCTCTGTCCATTTTTACAACGAGCATGGGTAGGTACGTCTCGACCGTAGTGTCCAGCGCGAAAGGGTCTGGCGCCAATTTCTTCATCGTTTAGAACTTGTTGTTGACTAGGGCGCAGAATTATTACGACACGAACGTGGAGAATTGGAATCAGAGAAAGCTGTCTCGCGTCCTCACCGCAAAGGCTCAAAGTCAATCCATCGCCTCAAGTATGTTTATTCCCTCGGGTTGTACTTCGAACTCTGATCGCGGTTCAAATAGATTTCAAACCCGAGTATGTCCCAGCGCATGTTTAAATTCTCCACGCTCACCCAGAGAATATCAGATCGCAGACCAACAATCTGGTCATCCCTGTTGCGGCGCTAGCGGGGTTGAACTTCGCCGACATGGAAAAGAAGGCGATCGAGAAGGCCGAGGCGGAGAAGAAGGCGGCAGAGGCCGCCGCTCCGCCTCCAAAGGTCGTCACCACCACTACTACCACAACGACGACTGTCACGACCATTGCGGCGGATGGCACAAAGACGATCACCACCAGCGATGTTACGGGCCCCGTCCCCGGCGCCAACACAACCACGACGACAACCCCTGCTGAGCCGGTGAAGGAAGGCGCGCCTGCCACCACCACGGCGAGCGAGAACCCGCCTGCTGACGCGGCAGCTAAGTCGGCCGATGCTCCCGCGGCAGATGCGCTACCTGTCTCTCCCTTCCCGCCGGCAGCAGCGACCCCAGACCAACCAGAAGTATCGGAGGACGACACACTATTCATGGGATTGCGGGTGTATACTGACAAGACTGGAGGAGCTGCTACTATTGGCGGACAGCTGAGGCACGAGATGGAGGCGGCGTTTTCTAATTTGGCTGTAAAGAAGTGACCTGGTCCCAGGTATAAATATATTAATCCGCATACCTTTGCTTGTGTGTTGTGTCTTCATGCGTGCTATTAACCAGAGTAATTGGACACCTCAGGCTGTTTTCAACCAAGGGTGAAAAGGCCAAGCCTTTGGTAAACTATCGATGCATTGGGGTCGTTTACGGTTCCGGGCGCCTTTTGGTCCCTTCGTTGGTTCCCTTTTCGCTGCTCTGATTCAATTTCGGTGGACCGACCGGGCGAGCGCCAAACTTGGGTGGGAGCAAGGCGGTAGATTGAAAATGCAAAGGGATATAGCAGGAGAAAATTCAATCCAAATTCAATCACAAGGAGGGAAGCGAACGGTAGCAAAACACCAGGAGCAAGGAGTTTCGTCCAAGGGGTTCGCTCCACTTGCGCTCCACAGTTCACTCAGATTCTGTTCCTTCTTTGTCATGATGGGACTTTGACCGGATCTTCGCTTCTATACCTCCCTTATAAGTTCTTATGACAGATGATGGACAAGACAAAATCGGGAGGAACCAGGTAGAAAAAACGCGGAACAAAAAGTCTTTCGGCCGAACTCGGATGGTCTCGGGAGTTCCCGATTCACGCACCCAGGGTTAAGGTTAGGACGCACACGTACACACCCCCCACACTCACCACAACGGCCATCTTCATCCGGGTGATACCTGACAATGCTCACTCCGTGGCATCAACCCCTCAATGTCGAGTAAGATGGGCCTGGAATCTCCTAAATTTTCACCCTATACCCCTGTTGGCGACATGAAGCAAGACATGAAGCGACATAAAGGGCCACGACCAAGGCACGACGCTCTTTTCAGTTCTTTCCCTTCCCATGTCTGCGTCCCGGAGCCTGTCATCCCCTCGCCTCCTTAATTCCCGACTCGTCGGCGCCGCCGTTCTTTTGACTTGTGCTGGGTACTTCGCGTTTAGATCACAATGGGCACCACCGGACAACATGGTTATCAGTGCGCCCTGGCCAGAGCGGACTGCACCAGTACAGATCACGGTAACTCGGACTGTTCATGCGCCTCAGGCAACTGTCACCGTCACCGCCCAACCTCCCGTCCCGACGGAAGAGGTGGGCGAGGATTCAGTGCCCCTAAATGGACCTCCGACGCGAGCGTTCCAAGGTATGTCAGGATTGTCTCCCTCCACGAGAACAGACCGTTTATCGCAGAGCAGATAATCTGCGCCCGGAGCTCCAATATATCACTACGTGGGCGACAGGTGGATTTAGTGAGTCGTTCGCCGCTCCGGTGCAGCGCATTCTGACCAACCTTTTCCTCTATAAAGCTAACGATGTCATGTCATACGTACGTGGTGCTGAACTGGAATGCAACTAACCAGCCAACATTTCCGCAGATGAACCTCATCTATCTCTCCACGCTAACTCAACGCATCCCAATAATCCCCTTCTTTTTCCCCGGCCACATCGCGATGGGTCATTCAACCGAAATACCTGTCATCGATTTCGGCGAAGTGTTCGATCTTCCGCGATTACAAAAGTCCATTGGCAAACGTGTGGTGGAGTGGTGGCAAGTCAAGGCAAGTCCGCTACAGTTCGCTTCCGAAACCAGGCGGACTGACCTAAGGCAGGACCGAAACAGCGCGTCCGTCGACCCTTTGGGATGCTGGAACATATGGCAAGCTGTAGGACAACGTCACCAGGCACCACACTACGCTATGGGATTGGTCGAGAAGCTCAAGCTCGGTGTGTAGTGTTGAATAAATCTCCGACCGCGGTACGAGCCTCACATTTTTCAGACGTCTCCTACACAATCGCTCCGAGCTGGATCAAACTCTTCCGTGACTCGCCAGAAGAACAACACATGACATTCACGTCGCTCATGGCGCTGACGTTCCCAGAGCAGCGCAACCTAAACCTACGCACACCTGCGCAGTCGCCCATCCTCGGGCTATCGCTCCCTCCGGACGAGCACCTCATGTGCTTCGACAACCTCTACTGGACGTCGAATGTCGAGGTGCATTTTCCGCCCTTATACGCATTTCGATAACGACTAAATCCAGCCACAGCCTCACGAAATGGAACACGACTACAGCCCTGCGTGGCGCCTCGTAGGCCAATACATGCGCTGGAACCCCCGGATAGAGGACTTGGCACAGCAGTATCTTCACCGGACGTTTGGCCTCACCCCCGCAGACGCAATCCCACCGGTTCGTCCTCTCCTTGATCTAGAGGGTCTTTGATTTCTGATGCACAAATTCTTCCACAAAGTACATCACCATCCACGTACGACACGGCGACTTTCAGGAATGGTGTAAACGTCCAGTGGACGAGTGCTTCGCGCCTCTATCCGCCTTCGCGCGCCGCGTCGAGGAAGTCAAAGCCGAGCTCCTGCAAACCAAGGGTATCCTGGTCCAACACGTCGTCATGACCAGCGACGAGAAGGACCGTGCCTGGTGGGACGTCGTCGCGCAGTACGGTTGGGTGGGTGTCGACCACAGCACGACGGTGGAGAAGTACGGCATGTGGTACCCGCTGTTCATCGACGCGGCGATTCAATCCGGCGGGGTGGGGCTGGTCGGGACGGATTTCTCGACTGTGTCGCTTATTGCGGGGAATCGCATAAAATCGTGGCATGGCGGCGTAGTGCGCATGGTCAAGTGGGGAAAACCCGGGGCAGACGACCATTAATCTGATTTCAAAACTAGACCTCTAATTTCACTCTGTAGCTAATACTCGCCAATGTACACGGTTTCAAGTCAACGATTCTCAGCTTCTTTTGCTGGTTCTCCGATGTTCTCAGACTAACAGCACTAGTGTTTGGGCGCCATTCGGCGTGTCACTGTCGGCCAATCAGTATCGTTCTCGTTCGTTCCCGGCCCATTTTTTTCCCGCTTCATTCAACATTGCGCATGTCAATGTCAGTACGCTCCACAAGTTGCACGTCTCACCGATCATTCAAGCGTTCTTTTTGTTGGTCAACTCAACCGAGAAATCAGTTTCGGTGCTTTGTTTCGCCCTTGGGTGTTCTATCGTGCAAACTAAGAACTTTATTATGTTTCTTTCGGCTAGGACTCCTCCTCGGCGCTCCTCCTCGGCGCTTCAACTAATCCTCGTTGGGAGTGGTCCGTTCGTCCCGAGTGGTTGCAATTTCGCGAGGGCTGAGAAGATCTCACTTCCTCCGGCAGCGATCAGTATAGCGCTAAGTTCTTCAACAGTTGTGTGCTGTTTCGCCGTACTTGAACAACAAGTTGTCTGAAAACTTGAAACAAGCGAGTGAGCTGACAGGGCACGGCGCCCGGGCTAAGACGCATGGAATGCTCGTTGATGTTTCCCGAATAACTATCATCTTCCTGCCATCCAGGTGCTGAAGCTGGGCTCATATAAGATGGGGGTTGCAGTCCAAAGAAGATCACTCAGTACCAACTGTCTCTCCAAAGCTCCTCCTTCAGCATGTTCTTCTCCACCAGCATCGTAGCCCTCGTCTCCCTCCTTCCTTTGGCAGCCCTTGCCCTCCCCGCTGGCTTCAAAAGCGTTACGACTGCCGACCTCTCCACGATCTCCGCCACGAGCAAATTCCTCATTGCGTCGGAGAAATTCAACACGCAGTTGAACATCGCGGGCAACCGGACCGGCGATGGGAACCCCGTTATCATGTACACGCCCAACACTGCTTCTTCCCCCAATCAGCAGGTAAGTTGCAGATGCGGAACACCCCATGCATTTGATGAGTATTGAAATATCGCACGTTCTAGTGGTTCCTCAACAATGTCGTCGGTTCGCCGAATGAATACACGATCGAAAGCATCGAGGCGCCGACCTTCCTGTCCTTCCCCGGTGCCCGAGCTTCCACATCGTCCATCGACGGCCAAACGATCATTGACTGCACCTGTTACCCGACGTACACTATCCAGCAAATCACTCCGGGGGCGAACCAGTACAAGTAATCCCGTTCTGCTGTAACTGTGTACGTCACGTTGAATCATGCGCAGGATCACGGAAAACACGTTCGGCGGGATCCTTTCTGCCTGGGCGCTATACGCGCAAGGCGGTACAGTCGGGGCGGTATGTCGGGCGGTTAGGCTCCGGCGGCATGCATGACTGAACTTTGTATTTGTGCAGGCCACATTCGAATCGGAATCCCTGGGAAGTGCGCAAGTTTGGCAGCTCTTTGCTGGTGGGTCGTCCTTCATCCTTTTCGGGATCATGCAGGCTAGAACACAACCAATTAGCTCCGGCGTGAAGAACTACGACCAGTGTTGTCGGGTTGCCCGTAGCCCTGACGCGATAGTAACCTCTAGTTTGATAACGCTTCAGTCATTTAAATGATACGCCGGTTTCGAGCGACTTAGTATGTTGCAAATAATGTTTTCCAGGATGAATCGGCGAATTATTTGTGAACGCAACGCAACCACAAAAAATACGAACTTGATCACAAATTGCGGAGTATCGAAACGCTAGACTGGTTACCAGCTGTAGGCAGCCAAAAAATTGTTAGGCAGGCTGGTTACGAGCCTACCGAAACGCATTGTGGTATGTATACTTCATGCAACAACAAGAGTGTCCCTGGTAATATATCTAAACTATAACTTGAAATGTTAATATACTCAAACTTCCATCTAAAGTCCACCGCGTGAAAAAAAAAAGGATTCCCCTCCATGTATCCAGAGAGAATGCACCTCACAGATCGGCCGCACCGCCGTACCCGTTTCCTTCCTTCCTCCTCAGCTCCACCACCTCTCCCGTCGGTTTGCGAGGATGCAAGAACCGCGGCGGCCACACGGCGCAATACAAAGTCATAGCGATCCACAGCGGCAATGCGTCGAAGCAGTAGAAAAATGCTTCGTGCGTGGAGATGTAACCCTTGTGTCTGTGGGTCGCTTGCAGCTTAGCAACTTTCAAAACCGAAAAGAAAAAAAAAAGCATACCCCTGTATAAACTCTGCCATACGGAATATGGAGCGGATCTGCAGAGAATTCAACATCGCAAAGGTGGGAGGCGCATGAAACGGGACGCACTAAGATGCTGACACACGATAGACACAGTGTATAGTACAAGAGGTGCCAGTCTGCCACTGGAGCGCTGCTGAACGGCGCGAAGGCTTTGCTTCCTGTGGCATGCCATACGTGGGGGAAGTGTTTTCGCCTGAGCGAGCACAAATTATTAGTATTCGGGAATCAGATGCGAAAAAGAACATGTACACGCGGAGGCCGAAGAAGATGACGAGTGTTGTGAAGAGGCCGAACGAGGCGAGCTGAATTCCAAGGCCGACAATCACAATCTAGACGCAGTGTGGGACGAATCGACTGAGACCAAAGTTGAGATCACATACTGTGTTCCCTAGATCTATCGTATTGATGTTACTGCTTGTCGACATCGCGCCGCCAACGGCCTGCCAAGCCGTGCGTTAAGGCGTTGTGCGCGAGATGAAGGTGACTGATGATACGCACCTGAATGAGAAATGTACCAACATCGCTCCACACGAAGATGGTCGCGATGCGTGTCGGGGCAATGAGCATGGCCTTCTTGGACACTTCCGGCCCAAAGAGCACAGCGAGGCGCCCGAGGATCATATAATCTAGGGCCAGGTAGAGACAGGGCTGGGGAGCGGTTAGGAAGCGGAGATCTGCCAACATGGGGCGAACACACGGAGAGGAGAATTAACTGTGGGCATGGAGACAAAAGGTCAGTGTTTAGGGCTCTGGTGCGGCTATGAAGAGACTGACAAGCGTTGTTGCGATGTTCAGGCCAAGGGATGTCGAGGAGCTGTGAACTAAAATCCTTACGGCGAACCCGACGGCCATGGCTGGAGCAATCGTGTCAAAACCAGTAATATAGCGTGAAGAAGGGCGTACTAATCATCCCAATGGCCAAGGCGAGCATGAAGGGCTTCCCCATCCGGAAAAATTCTGCATCGACACAGTTTTTAGCTTGACTTACACTGAGAATCGGAGCACGTACGGATCCAGTGGACAACGCCCGACAAGGCATAGAGCACCAATCCCACCAGCGCCGGTGTTACCGCTGGTACGAAGAGAGGTCTTCGCAAGAAAAGGACATCAACGAGTGAATACCAGGCAGGTAGTATCGTTCAGAAAACTCACGTCGTCTTGCCCTCGGCGAGCGCCGAAGAAAGAAGCGTGAAAAGGAAAATGGGACGAAGAAGAGGGGCGGTCATTATGCAGAGGACACACACCGATAGGTAGACTTTATGAGGCCAGGATTCAGCATCCGTGGGACCTGATAACGTTAAAGTTGCATTTGCAGTGCAACTGCGGACTGTTCCGACGGAGACAGCACCCATCAGAGACCGTGACGGTCAACCCAGGGCAACCTGAGTTGAACTCCCCTTCAGGTTTGGTAGTGCAGAAGTATGGGTGTGGGTCCTCGATAAATTTCCACTGGTCGTCTAGTAGTGTTCGATGTAAATCTCTGTCTGGCGCCTGAGCAATGGTCTTCTGCACCACCCGCCGGAAAAGCCACCGGACAGCCATCGGGAAATAGGACTCGTCACCGGTCCGTATGACCGATGATGGGGAGTCATTCAGCGGTAAGCATCCGCGATTATTCTCACAGATCTCTGCGGATAGACGGATTCACGGATAATTGGGTTGAGGTCTGTAGAAGGTCAGTGCCAAGTCGGTGCAGTACCTGAGCTGCGGATTCGCTTGAGGTCGGAGGATGGCTGGTAAGCGGCGGAATCTTGAAGGTGGCGGTTTGGTGGCGGTCAAGAACTTGAAGGCTTGGCTTACGGTCACGCTGCCGGCATGCCGTGGTGATTCGCATCAGTCACGTTTTTTTGTCCCTCTTGCATGTTCTCATTTCGCGTCGCACTATCTACTCGAGTGTCTCTCTCGTCGAGACGGATACCGACGTCTGTGAGTGCCGCTCGACAGAATGTGGGGTCGCTGCGCTTCCTAGGCTTACGAAGCGCACCTGGGGCTGTGCGTGGCTGGTATGTCGACTCCGATCAAGTCTCCGAGTCCCGAACCTCCCTTTCAACTTACAGTAACTAATGAGTGGATATCTAGCCTTAGATGTGTGTCCCCCTTGTTTTCTCTCTCCTATAGCTCGCTGCTCAAAACTCCCTGCAGGTGGGAGTATCGCGCATAGGGCTGCACAATGCCCAGAACCCGCGAAATGCTTCCGCTGTGGCCAAGAGGGCCATGTAAGCAACTGGTGTACAAATTCCGACACCCGGCCGCCCCAGCGTTGGTAGGTCCATTCTTCGTCCATCCAACGCATTTATTCACGGGCACTAGTTTCAATTGCCGCGAGGAAGGTCATCACGCAAAGGATTGTCCGAAGCCACAGGCCTGGTGTGTTTCTCACCCCCTCCTATGCGTGTCCTTCTTGCTAACGGGGTTGAAGTTACCGCTGTGGGGCGACAGGCCACCAGGCGTCGGCTTGTAGTGAGCCGCCAAGCACCCCGCAAGTATGAGCCAATTAACTTAAGCTGTACGCTCCCCTTCAGCAGTGTCGCGCGCTGCTTGATTCAATCCTGTCACAGCGCACTCTGGTTTTATGCAATGTCATAAAGTCCCCAAACTTCACCACGATGTGTGCGATGGAGCACACGTTGTTCATCCTTCGAACCTCACGCAAACTTGTGCGTAAACGGTCCGGTTTTTTTTCTTCGGCCAGGGACAAACACCCCATGCATCGAGATGCAATACATCAGACGTGAACCGTTCAACCTCTCTAAGCAGCTGCATTTGTCCTTAAAAGATATTTTGCAGTTCTCGCCCGGTCCAGGCTGAGTTGGTACGATCAACGATTCTGCTGACTCGCAACTGCCGCACTGCTTCTCTGACTCGAATTCAAACAAGCTTATCGAAGCAGCTTGTCGTGGCAAAATGCCTCGCATCTCTCGCTAACTTCAAACAAATCTGAGCCGGGGTCCTGTCGGAGCTCAACCGTTCGCGGATTCGCCGGGTGTCGATGCTAACGACTCCCGTATTCGCCGCGCTCGACTGTTACTTCTGGCATATCGCTCCGAAGGTGACAAATTCCATTATTGTGTTCTACATTTAACACCACAATTAAAACACTAAAAAACCCGTAGACTCTTGAAGAAAAAGAATCTAGCAGACCCGACGAAAATTTAGGGAATAGACGCCAACGTTCTCTCCCAGATTCAAAAGAGCGTCCACTGGACGTTGATCAAACCGTCGTTCACATAGTTTGGGTCAAGCGCAGCGATGGCACCCTCGGCCAAGTCGATCGAATCAGCACCATGCAAGTCGTTGCAACCGGCACATCTGTCGGCCACTGTAACCGAGATGCTCTTGCCATTGTCTAGAGCGTAACATGGTCAGTTCCCTTCTCAGGTCTAGGTAAACGACGAGATGCGTACAATTAACCGTGACGCTTTCCCCGCAGTGGGCGCCATTGGCCCAAGTGTCCACGCCAAGGGCGACGACGAAGTCGGAGTTCTGAAGCACAGATCCGCAGGCGCCAATGCCACCGTCGGGTTGATACCATGAGGCTACGAGAGCTGTCAGGGCTATTACTCTCATGCCTGATGGGCGCACTTACCGACTGCGTTAAAGGTCGTTCCGCCTCCACCTCCTCCACCGCTGACGCAGAGGGTCTCGCCGATTTGCAGATCTAGGAAGGAGATTCAGCGCGCAAGTCATCGGATGGGGGAAAGAAACACAACTCGTGCAACCGCTGTTAATCGAAGGATTCTGTGCGTGCAACTGGGCGTCGGAAACGCCAGTCTTCGACTCGATGACCGCGCAGGTGTCCCCGCTCACGACGGTGTATGTCTGCGAACATCCACCACCGGTGGATCCCCCGCTGACGCAGAGACTTTCACCGATTTGCAGATCTGGGAAAGAGATTCAGCGCAATTCTTCCGGACGCGGAGAAGGGATTCCCACTCGTGCAACCGCTGTTGATCGAGGGATTCTGTGCGTGCAACTGGGCGTCGGAAATTCCCGTCTTCTGCTCGATGGCTGCACATGTGTCTCCGCTCACGACGGTGTATGTCTGGGCGCATTGGCGTTTCTGAAAATTCAAATAGGTCAGGTTGGGAACGAGAAGCAGTTGAGAGGATTGAGTACCATGAGTCCAGACAACGCGTTGACCTTCGGAGAGGCCAAAGGAGTCGCAGTAACCACGGCGCCAAGCACCATTGCAAAGAGAGAAGCAAAGACCTTGGAGGAGACCATTTCGACCCAGAGAAGGTAAGCAGAGAACAAATCTGGCTTGAAAGAAATGCAAACAACATGTCAGGTTTTATACTTCCAGAGGAAGGAGAGCTGAAACATTCACACGTTCTTACTCTGAGCTAGGCGCGCTCGGTGTGCTAGATTGAACCGGGTGTATATGTCGGGTTGTTGAATTCTTCGGTCGGAAGGTCTGAATCAGGACTCAAGTATCAACATCTTACGTCTTGCATGTGGTGACTCTTGACGGCTGTATCAGCACGTTCGTTCGTCCGCCTCCAGTTTTCTCCGTCGAATTGTTCAACCACCTTGTCGGGGCAGTCTCTGGCTCAATAGGAAACTTTCAACCATCGAAGATACGTGCGAGGAATTCATCCAAAGTTGACGTCAATTTGGCGGGGCACTTGGCCAGACCGGACTTCACGGACTAGCCTGGGCTTTCAATGATGGATCCTCGCCTCAATCCCTTTCAAACTGCGCTTAGTGTCGGCCCGGGGTCTAATGTATTCCATTTCGCCGAGTCCATTCTCGAACATACGAATAAAGAGGACCGTGGCGGGCGCAATTTCTGAGCTAATTACAGTCCAGAGCGTGGTACTTGGGTCATGCAGCTGATGGATCCCATTCAGTTGCGGCACTCTCGTGAGGAACCGTCAAGCAGGACATGTTGAATCAGTGTTGAGTTGTGACGCCGATTCGGCACCCCGCCGACACCCGTTGATTCCCGCTACCTTCAGGTAAGGGTTCTAGATTCCTTCTTTTGTCAGCGCGTCAGCGCTGTTTCCGTATCTGATCGGACATGATGTCTCCGCAAGAAAAACTCGGTACCGTCCAACCTCGATCCGACCCGGCGTCAAAGCTTATGATTGCCGCTCAAATTGCTCAGTCCATGGCCCGATTCTACCGCTGAGACGCTCACAACTCTCAAACAGGCGCCGTTGCATATGCTCCAACCCTGTTGGACTAGGTATGTGGAAGCCATACAAATGAGTCATGCATGAATCCCTAGGAATTGCAATTTCTAGTCGAGCTCTCCTTGCAGTCGGACGCAAGTCGGAGGCGCGCCTTCTCGGTGTTAAATATGGCTCCGAGGTGATCGAGAGATAGGCTTGCGGGGATGTTCGCGCTCCTGCCTTGTCGGCGCTGCCGACTGCGTCGTATCAATCGCGCCTCTTGCCAAGCTCATGATTTTGCTGAGTCTTACATGGTCCGATTCTGCCGCGGAAATCTGCACGACAAAGCAGGCGCCGATGAGGCTTTTTTGGCATATCCGTCGAGTCTAGACATCCCTCTGGCTTTAGTCTTGAGCTGCCATCCAAATAATTTATGTTAGCTAGGGTTGAAACTTACTCGAGCTCCCGGTGTACGCACCTCTGTAAGGTATCTTCAAGTTTGGTTGAATGAGCACATTTTTCGTCAAGTATGGCCCGACGTGATCGAGAGGCAGGCTTATGGGAATATTTGCACTCCTTCCTTGTCGGCGAAAGACAGATGCTCATCGCCGATCCGTTTTCTGACCGAGTCGGCCTCAATTCGGCCTCGAACTGACTACTTAGTAAGATGTATTTAGACCCATATGCGTTACATCCAAGCTACATACTTACTTCTTACGGAGAAAAAAGGAAACACACATGCCGAGATGCGAGAAACAGCCTACCCCGGCACAAGAAACATGGCTGTGTGAAATGTGAAGTAAGGTACACGCACGCCGTGAACTTGTTTCTCTGGATGGCCTGAGTTCCCTTGAGTTTTAAAGATTTCCAATCAGAGGCTACGAAACACGAGTAAGTCGAACGAGTCAGGAGGGGATTGTTTTTCGACATACAGAAATATCGGTGTGTATTAGGTTTATTATCCAAAACTATACACTTTTAGAGCCCAGAGAAGCGCTCAACCAAGGCAACGAAAGTGCTGAACGGATTGGTCGCGGAAAAATCCAAGTTCATATCGTGGCCGCTCCCCTGCTCCACAATAACCTCGAAGCTCTGTGCTTTGGGCCAGACAACTCGCTCCGTCGCTGTCAAAGCGGCTACGTCGTCGCACCTCCCGGTGCCTTTGCAAAATATCCGGTCCTCCGAGCCCATGACCTTCGCCACGGGGCCGGTGTACTGGCTCGCTACCGTCGTAATAGCTCCCTGCACAAGAGTGGAGATGGACGAGGGGTCCCGCGTAAAGGAGTCGAACGCGTACATGCGAGGCGAGAAAGCTGTGGTGTCGACGGGATAGAAGAAGGTGCGGTTGCTCGTCGTTAGATATGCAGGATCCAGCGTGGCCCAGCGGGACGGGTCGTCCTCACGCGCGGGTACGAGGGGCGGGAGTGGAAGGACGGTATCAGCCGAGACGATAAGCATGGATGTGAGTACAAGCCCATCGAAGGGCGAGTCCGTGCCGTCGACGAGGGTGCCAAAGCTCAGCTCGGCGGAACCGGCGCTGTGGCCGATGCCAATGATTTTCTTGAAGGGGGCCACGCCCGGGAGAATGGACGCGCTTTTGAGATGGCGGGCGACCAGTGAGAGGGCCCCCGAGCTCGTCGGGTATTGCACGTCAGAAGCGTTAACGGGTCTCGAACTGAGCCCCGTGCCGAGCGAATCGATGGCAAGGGAGGAAAGACCCCGGGCGCAGGAAAAGGCGGCGTAGGAGTAGTTTCGGAATTCGGCAATCGGAGGAGCCCAGTACTCGCCGGTATAGGTGAACCCATGTACGAGAATCTGTACGACGTCTGAAGGAGAATTAACATCGTAACATGCAGTCTGATAAAACGAGACAGGAACTCACCGGATGTGTTGGAAGTCGCAGCTTCAGGCTGGCAGAAAACACCATGAATATCGTAAGTTGCCTCCACACGGCGCAGATCGCTTGCGTTGCTTTTCAGGCCAGCAAACGCATCTGTAGAGTTTTTGGGTACCAGCACGTCGACATGAACGGGGATGAAAATCGAAGAACAGCTGCAGGGTGCCCCGGACGCGACAAGGATGCTAGAGAGATGGAAGAATAAGGAGAAGGCGAAAAGCAGCATGAGTGGGGTGATTCCAAGGTGATTCCTCGGGGTGATTTCTCCTCCCGTGGAGGTGCGCTTTTTATGTGCGGCTAGGCTCTTGCTGATTCATTTCATTGCATATGCCGCGTCATCGCGCTGCCGCTTCGCCGTTAGTTCGCGCACCCCGCAGAGACTGTACGTAAGACCGACATTGAAATGCAAGGCGAGCCTAATAATTCTGGGAGCACTTCATCCCTTGCTGCCCGCATGATATCTTCATTGTGGTCGTTTTGCGCGAGACTGTCCATGTCCCTGGGCGGTGATGTACCACGAAGAAAGAGTGCTGGGGCCTGGCGCTGACAAGCGCTCATGTGGAGCGACATCACAGGGAGATCGGCTCAGCCACCGCGTAACATTTGAAGCTAAGGGTCGCCTGGCCAGGTCGCTGATTGCCCGCTACGGACCAGCTGCAGCTTGCAGGAAGCGATGTGGAGGTCAACGACAAGCACGCGTCACAGTCACATTGACACGTGGTCGCATCAGATGTCGGTGATTGCGTGACACTCTTGTTTTTCCACCTCGCGCCAGAGACAAACATAATGGATTCGGGCTCGCTCCTTGTCCGAGTACTAGCAACTGTTCACGGTCGAAGTGAAATCCTGTGTCGTCAACCGGGGACGTATGCCCACAGTACCGTTGCATCC
Organism: Mycena vitilis; assembly: GCA_029203975.1. Lineage (NCBI taxonomy): Eukaryota > Fungi > Basidiomycota > Agaricomycetes > Agaricales > Mycenaceae > Mycena > Mycena vitilis. Next base: position 196,446 of record JARGYF010000130.1, read on the forward strand.
GCAGCGCCGCAAAACGTCAGCGGATGCTCAAGTTTCAAGCCTGAAGCTGGACCAAGCCTGACCGGTCGAAAGCGGAATTTTTTGGAGGGCGCTTCGGTCTTTTGGGCAGCCATACTCCATCTAACCTCGCTGGAAGAGAGTTTGGACTCGGAGCCTTCTATCACTGGTCGCATTTGTTCTCACCTCATCGTTCTGGCATGCTTATTGAAATTCTTAACTACCTGTGGTGAGGATGGTATGTCCTATAGCGTGGAGTTCCGGGACTCAGAAACCGGTGCCATCCACTGCGGGGCCCTCGGAACGGCAGAAGCTGGCGAGTAAATGGCACCATTCTGCCCAGGCATCTTTCGCCATTTTGCGCTCGTCCCACCTGCTGTAATGCTCATCCTCAACGTCTATGGCCTTTTATCCGGGGTCCTGGTCATTTATCTGGTCTCGTGCATTCTCTCTTTGCGGCGACGGCATTCGAGATTGCCCCTCCCACCCGGTCCGAAGAAGCTGCCTCTGATTGGCAACTTACTCGATTTCCCAAAAGCCCGACAGTGGGAGACATTCATGCAGTGGAGCAAGATATATGGTGCGCCTATTGCACCACTGCAGCTCGTAATCTTTCATCAACACATAGCCATAGATTCGGATATCCTCCACCTGGATGCCGCAGGGACATCGATGATTATTCTGTCTTCCGCTCGCGCAGTGCACGATCTGCTCGAACAAAGATCTTCCGTGTACTCAGATAGGTATGGTTCTTCTTGACGGCCACTGAACGAATTTTTTACCTGTGTGTAGACCACGTCTAACGATGCTCAATGAGTTGATGGGCTGGGATTTCTCATTAGGTGTGGACTCGCCGTTAATTCTCAGAGCCACGACTCACGCTGCGCAGGGCTCATGCCGTACGGTAAGCTCATCCTGAAGACTCCACCCATTTTGGATGCCATGTTCGATAGCAGGCGACCACTGGTTGGTGATCCATGCGTACGCCCTTGCGGCTGTTTGAAAAACGGGTATCAGGCTAGCACACAGAAAATTGGTTCAAAACGCAGTTCATCCTACAGCGCTTCCCCGTATACGTCCTGTCCAGGTGTCAGCCACACACGAGCTGCTCCGTCGCACTCAACAGGATCAAGATCACATTTTGGACCATGCAAGACAGTGCGTGTTTCAGTTGACGTCATATCTCTGTAGGACCCACTCATTCAGCATGGCTGGCCGCATAATCATGTCTGTTGCCTACGGAATCGATGTGCTTCCAAATGCGGACCCCTACATTGCTTCAATTGAGGCCGCCGTCGATGCACTCATGGTCGCTGCTATACCCGGCCAATTCCTCGTGGTAGGTGTTCAATTAGAGACTGGATCACGTCTGAATTCCCTCAGGACTTTCTCCCGATACTGAAATATATCCCGGGATGGATTCCAGGTGCCGGGTTCAAGCGCACGGCGCGGAAATGGAAGGAGATCACGCGGAGGGCAGTGAACGCCCCTTTTGCCGAGACAACGCGGAGGATTGCATGTTTTACTCTTCACATTCCGAACTGTCTGTTCACTTCGGTATCCGTAGGCAATGGGAACTGCTACGCCGTGCTTTGTCTCCGACGCTTTATCTGACGTAGATCGTTGCCCGGATCTCGACGAAGTTGTCAAGTCGGCCGCCGGAAGCATGTATACCGCAGCTGTGGACCCAATGGTTTCAACCCTGGGCACGTTCATTTTGGCCATGCTATCCAACCCAGAAGCACAGCGGAACGCGCAGCTCGAAATCGATTCCGTGCTGCGAGGCGAACGCTTGCCCCAATTCGAGGACGAGGCTGCGTTGCCATATGTTTCTGCCCTTCTGAAGGAGGTTTTGCGGTGGCGGAATGTCACGCCGATAGGTTCGCCGCGGCTTCTTCACCTTGTCAATGACATAAATATCTTTTACCCTGTGGACAGCGATCCCGCACTCCGTCTCCGTAGAAGACGAATATCGCGGGTACAGAATTCCGGTGGGATCGATCGTAATTGGGAACGTGTGGTATCTACTCGTTCTTTTGTCTGACGATGATTCTCTGATCCCTGAACCCAGGGCCATCTGCCACGACGAGGTGATTCCTCTTCTTCGTGCCTCTCGCGCATTCGAAATCTCACTCTTGTTCAGCTCGTATACCCCGAACCATTCTCTTTCAAGCCAGAGCGTTTTCTCTCCGGGAATACTTCGGACCCCGATGCCGTGTTCGGGTTTGGTCGAAGGCAAGGGTTACGAGCCCACTGCAGGTACACTCTGATTTCGTTTCTCCCAGAATCTGTCCAGGAAAACACATGGCGGTCGCGTCCATTTGGATAGCCATTGTGTCCATGCTCGCTGTCTTCGATATCACCAAAGCCGTCGGGGAAGACGGGGAGATGATTGAGCCGACGCATGAATATTCTGCTGGGCTGGCTGCGTGAGTCTACCTCAAGTCTACCTATGTACGTTCTGTTCCAAACGACTCGCTAATTTGTGACGCGTGCTACTCAGGCTCCCGCTCCCCTTCAAGTGCTCTATCAAACCTCGGTCCGTGGAAGCTGCTATGCTGATTCGAGCAACATTGAGCGACCCATAAATATCTCCTCACCCTTTCCCGGATGTCCAGTCTCCCCACACACCGCAGGATCGCGCGTAAAAGGCCGCCTGAAGTTTCATTTTTATTTCAAATATCGTGGTACAAAAAAATTACCTATTTATGTACCTCGATATTAAGTGAAAAAACCTCATTGAAAGGCGGCCCAATATGGCGCAAAATTAAGTGCAAAAAGGGGTCCATCATCTGTTGAATAATCAGACAGTGGTTAAGCGGCCCATTTCCGCCCTTATTTTCGCGGATATCAGGGCGCCGAATTTCGCCGTGTTATTAGACATATCAATCAGCTCATTTTGACACTTAATCCTACCTGAAATAGAGATGCCGAAAGGTGCCGAAATATTGCAAATATCAGGGCCATAAAAAATTGGCCTGATATCTGCCATATCAGGCTCCTTTATAGCCATCGGCGGATGATCCACCGATGGTCGGTGGATGGTCGGTGGATGATCCACCGATGGTCGCGCACTCATCCGAAACGCTCGTCGTCGAGGTCATACGTAGTACATTGCAATATTTTTAATATACAAGCGCAAAATGCCTAATATACAGCGAGGAATCCAGCTACGTCGTGTGTGTGAGAATCGCGGTGTTCAAGAAGTCGGCGCAAACAGTATCCAGGTTCTTGGTAGCGCGCAAGGCGGCGTTGTACCCGCGGATCCGCTTAGCCCAGCGCGCGTTGTTCAGGACAACGGCCTTGTCGTTGGCAAATTCGCGCAGGACACTCTGGAACCAAGACTCGCAGTCTGGCGACCACCAGCCGACGTTCAAGTCGGAGTTGAAGAACGCGCCCGCTTGCGGCCACCACGAGACACGCTTTTCTTGGTGTCCGCTTGCGTCGACGTGATTGAGCTGGTCTAAGGGGTTGTTAGCTAGCTCGAAGACGGAAGTAAGCGAATAAAAAAACTCACTCATTTTGATGGAGTACACCCCCAAAATGAGGTCCTCCTCTTCCCCAGTCAAACAGTGGTGGAACACTTTGGTCTCTCCTCGACTGAAGTACCCTTCAGCAGTCTCGACATCGACGTCTTCCGCGATGAGTTCCAAGCGAGCATCTTCCACGACTAAGCGCGCTAAGCGAGCAACGATACCCCCCGCTTGAAGAGCGAGGCGGCCGCGAGGAGAACGGAGGAAGCGGTCAAGCAAGTGCAAGTACTGGCGAAGATCGTGCCGGTCCGGTTTGTATTCCTCGGGACGGACACCGAGACTGCCACAGCGACCCAGCGACGGGTCGTACGAAGAGGGCACGAAACCAGACCGCGTGACGGCGATATTGAACGGAGCGCCAAGAGCATGCAACTGCGAGACGATGTCGGGCCAACTTGCGCATTGGAGGCGAACGAGGTGCATCGCCGTAGTCGCGCTGTAGACGACGATCAGGCGCGCGCTTTCGGCACGAGGTTTGAGAAGATACGCGGTGGAGCGGTGCTTCAGCGCGCTCACTTTCTCGAAGATCTCGATGGTGATCCCCGAATTTTCCCAAATCTCGCGGACGGCATCTGGGTCGCAAAGGTCAAACAAATGGGCAGGCATGTCCTGCACTTTCTTCGCCTTTGAAAGCGACTGGACCACCGCCCGAGCTGTATCACCCAGTGCCGCCGCGGACTGTGTCTTGTCTCCCAAAAAGCGGGCACAAACTTCGATGCGTGAAAGCTCATCAGGGGAGAAAGTGGCCCCTGGCGCATACAGCAAGCCAACGCGACACTCCAGAGTGTCCTTGCAAGTGAAGTTTGCGGCCACGTTTTCGAAATTCTCCTCGGAGTTGGGATCTTTCTGGTCGCTGTTTTCCTCGAAGTACGCGTCGACGTGCTGAAGTGCGGCAGACGCATCATTCAAAGTCTGATGCACTTGAGCAGGGAGTGCATCAGCAGGAGGTTGCTCAGCGAGGGGTTGCTCGGCAGGGGGTTCGCCGGGAAGGTGATTCGCGCCGAAGTCGTAACCACCGAAGTTGTCGTCGTCCCAATCGTCGTGCACAATCGCGTGAGGATCAAGGGGTTCGCAGAGGTCCCATTCATTTTTGAATGGGTCGAAAACGCGCTGCGATGAGGCAAAATTGTCCCATTCGTCCTCGACTTCGTTTCGTTGCAACAGCTTGCGGACCCAGAAGTCATTCGTCTTCTCCCAAATGTAAACCCGGGCACCTTTCTTGGACGAGGGACAGTGCTGTTTCTCTGCAGCCTGTAGGCGAGAGAGACGCTGCTGTCTGTTTCCGGTAGTTTCGGCAGCAAGCTTTGCTTTGTTGCGCTCCTCCCGACGCGCAAAGAATTCGACATAAGTTTGTCCCTCGCCCTGGCCGCTGTGTCGCTCTACCGGCGGGAACTGAGGTTGGGGCTCGACGGTCGCGAAGTATTCAGGGTTGGGGAGGACGCCCCATCTGCGAAAAGTTGACTTGATGTATACGTATTCTGTCATTTTGACAGGGGACGGAGGGAGATCTGCCAACGCGCGAGCCTCTTCCTGAACGTAGGCGGCGATATGACGCATGAACGTGTAGTCCTCCAGCCAGGAAGCTCTGTTGGCTGCGGATTTGCCGTCTTCGCCCAGAAAAAAGTAGATGGGCACGCGGATCTTGACCTCGCCATTGAGGAGGAGCGAGAATAACCACCCAATGTCGCGAAGGAAAGGATCGGAGGTGTCCATAATCATCCCCGCTGGACATCGGAGTAGGAGCCCGACAGCGTCCTCGAGCGAATCCATCATTCTGAACGGGAGACGTGTCGCTTTCCCCAGAGCAGCGCGCCAGCTGTCGCGTCGAGGGCTGCCATCGAGGATGAGGAAATGCATGGCGATAGCCGCAAACATCGCGATAAACGCGTCGCGGGAGGCAGCCGCAGCCCTGACGAGCTCGTTTTCAGTGGGGTAGGAGGCGGCGTAGCCGCAGGTGATCGGCTGGACGGGCGTGGCACGATACTGCTCCGGGTAGAGATCCTTGACTTCGAGGGCCAAGCATTTGAGGACAGTGGTCAAAAGACCCTCCAAACTCTCCCACTGGTCGACGACGGAGCGGCCCAGTATCCAGTAGGTTGTATCGTCCGCCCTCAAATCTTTCACCACCGCGCGTCTCGCCACGTCGAGAACGCGCAGCAAGACGCCGTCGTACACCGGAAAAAGAGGTGCGAAAGCGGAATGACAGGCGCTGACGCGAGTCCACGTCGTCATGTAGGGAGCGCCGCCTGTGTTGGATCCCTGGCGGGGAATGTCGAGAAGAGAGGCGCGATTGGCGTTGAACACGAGAAACACGCCCTCGTCATTGCGCACAAGTCCGTGGAAAGAGGGTGTAGGCTGGAACAAGTGTCAGGAACGCGAAAGCGAGGGAATTAGAAGACAAACGTACATGAAGGGTGTCCTTCTCTTGTGGGGTGAGGATACCCAGAGGGACGAGGCGGTAAGGACCGTTGTGGAACTCCGGCGGCGCTCCAAGATTGGAGGTCGGCATCGCCGTGGATGAAAAGACAGTGGCACCACGGGCAGGGCCTGGCGGCAAACACCTTGGCTCTGAGGACGAGGTGGCAGAAGTTGAGGGACCGGGCGGCGCTCCAAGATTGGAGGCCGACATCGTGGATGCGAAAGCGGTGGCACCACTGGCAGGGCCTGGCGGCAAACGCCTTGGCTCTGAGGACGAGGTGGCAGACGTTGAGGGACCGGGCGGCAAACGCCTCGGTCCCTTTCCGCTGGAGGTGGAGGTGGTACCGGTGTTCATCGTGGTGGGTGGTGGCTGAGAGGAAGCGATGTGTGACGTAACGTTTGATGGATTGATGCGTGATTGATGTGTGACAGGCGCGTCCATCCTTGCCTCTAACTCCCATCCCCAAGTCCAATCTGGTACTGCGAGGCGTCTGCCGCCCGCAGTGCCATGGGCTCGGCCCTCTCAATGACTTCCCTTACTCACCTTTTTCTCATTCCCACTCATTCCCACCTCTGGCGCTATCCTCACCACCAACTCCCATCTTCCCAAGTCGAGCTGGTACTGCGAGGCGTCTGCCGCCCGCAGTGCCACGGGGCTCGACCCTCTCGATGCTTGCCCTTGCCCGCCTTGTTCTTATTCCCACCTCTGGCGCTATCCATCGCTGTTGATGTTGCCATCGCCCGTTGGCATCGTCGAGAAATTTCGCTCTCAAGACTCTCGAGTGCCGCTGCCAAGCGTTTGCCGCTGGTAGAGGGCTTCCGTGCTTGCCTTCCTCGCTCCCGAATGCTGCTACCAAGCGTTTGCCGCTGGTAGAAAGCTTCTGCGCTTTGCCTCACAAGTTTTCAAGAGCACACAAGGAAAATATATTCAAGTATCGCCTACGAGGCACTAATTACTATGCCATACGCTCAGTCGCCGCCACGAACAAAGCAAAGGCATCCTTCGACACTTTCAACTCCTTCAACTGCGCCGGGGACTGCGCCGCGAGCCATTTGCTATCGCACAGGCATTTGGGAAGACCCTGAGGAGCAGGTCTCTTGCCGATGTCCTTGCTTCGCTCACGAGGGGCAGCCTTAGTCCCGTTGTGAATCTCTTCGAAGCGCGTCCCTGCACATCCACCAAATGCATCATCTTCGCGACGTCGGGCTCGCGCCAGACGCACAACAAGATCTTGAACGATCCGTGGCGCCACGACATGCTTGCGGTGGATTAAGCGCGACGACGATGTTTGCGAGGCACTCGTATACGGTACTCAGGCCGGTTATCTGGTTTGCTGGCAGCAAGACGACGTGGTGTGTTCGCGCTTGACTACTAAACGGCGCGCCTCTCTGACATGGTTTAATTCAGGACACCAAGGACGGCAAAACAGCTCGCTTCAAAGAAGTGTGGTGTCGCCAAATGAACGATGCGGCCGAGATAACAGGCATTGCGTTCGACGAAACGACTAACCGCCTCGCTGCTTGCCATCGCGGCGGGGTATTCCAGACTTTCACCTTGAATGCGAAGATGATTCTGAAGGAGGTGCTGATGGGGCAGATCGCTAAATGCACTCCCGGTGCCGTTGCATTTGGGGAGATGCACGGAAACGAGCGCGAGCTGCTCGTCTTCGGAGTCCACTGTGGACTTGTGTCAGTTTTTTTTGATCGTGTCCACGCGAAACGATGCTTACCAACTCGCAGATACACAGTTCGTGGATTGGTCGTTTCCACCGCCGCTGAAGCGTGGAATCTTGGTTGCAAAATGTACGTTGGTGTTAACTTTTGATCGACGATGAAGCTGATCGTCGTGCTTATTCCAGCTCCGCGGTCGCAGTGGACCACCGCAAGAGTATTATGTGCATTGATGATCCATCCACCGGCGTCCATCTCTATCGCCTGAACGGAAACAATCGCGAGCTGCTGAACAGCTTTCCTGTTCCTGTCAAAAAGCGCCGCCGTATTCGCCAGGTGGCGCTTGTGGATTCGGGTCGGGTCATTGTGAGTAGTAGCGACCATGGAATAGTCTACGTGCGCAGCCGTCGCGCTGGCAAGCTGCTCGCCGAGCTGCGAGTTGACCCCGATGAATATGTTCAGACAGTGGCGGTGAGTATTCGACTCGACCACGGGTACGCCGACTCAGTGATTACAGGCATCGGATATTGCGGGCGTTCCCACCATCTTCGCAGCCAAGTCGTGCGATATGAGTGGCGCCAACGACATCTTTGTATATCACCAGACGGCGAAGAACACGCGTCGTTTTGCAGCCCAAGTTGGTGCGATCTGCACCTCTCTTTTCTGGTATATAGTGGTATTTGCGGCGATGGCGTTCGTATACGACAAAGCGGGAGAACAGCTGGCTTGGAAGAGATTTTTGCACATGTAGTTAAATACACATGGAACGAAGGTGGCCAAAGCGCCCTATTCCGCTCGATGGATGGTGAAATGAGAGTCGTAGACCGAGATTGGCAAAGCACTCTATTCCCCTCAACGGCAAACGTTTGAGGGGCAGGAGAGTCGCCGATCGACAGAGTATAACAGTGCTGAGACGCGCCTGAGCCCAAAGCATCTCGACGGCAAACGTCTGAGATGGTGGTGGGATGAGAGATGGCAGATCCATCACGCCTCGTGTTGATGCGATCATCCATCACTCATCCCCGGCGGCATCGCTCGGCATCCAAATTGAAACATTTCAAGGCGCCGATTTTCAGACAAGCTCACTCATCGCTGGTCTGCGTAGTCAAAAAAAATCGTTATAGTCTGTATCAATATTACATAGACACTGTATACTATCACGTAGATAATCCAGCATTCCTGGCAATATTGAATCCTCTGATCGAGCGACAAATGAAGATTCCCCTCAACGGCAAAGATCTAGGGGAAGGGGAGTCGTCTACCGACAGAGCGCGAGAGTGCTGAGAGGCGCCGGAGCCCAAGTCATCCCGACGGCAAACGTCTCAGATGGTTGTGGATGAGAAGGTGGATCCATCACGCATCGGAAACAAGGTGCCGATTGGAAAAGGCTCATTCACACTGGGTCTAGGTAGCAAAAAAATCGTTCTAATCTGTAGCGATAGTACACAGGCACTGTAAACTATCACATGAATAATTTAGCTGTCTTGGCAAATATTGAATCTTCGTAACGCTAGAAGCTTGACTGAGCACATGTAGACACACTATAAAAGGATAGAAACACTTACAGGAAGACGGGCAGGCGTGGATTGAGCAGGAGCATGTATATCGCACGCCGCCTGCGAGTAACCATGAGGGCATACAGGCTTGAAGCTGTGATGGGATCGCTTGAACGAGCCAGGAGAAAGGGATCGCTTGAAGCCGTGAGGGCAACGAGCCTGCGCGTTAACATGAGGACATGCATGCTTGAAGCCGGGGACGCATCGCTTGAAGTCGCGAGGAGAAGCAATGAATCGCCTGAAGCCGTGAGGGCAACGAGCCTGAAACCGTTCCAGTCTCAAAATGAGAATGCGTGCTATGTTTCTTGAATACGGACCGTTGAATGTGGTTTTTGCGACGATTGGTAGCGCGATTTACGTTTGCGAATACGAGGTGGGGTTGATTGCACAGAACTCGACGCAGATTTTGAGGGCACAGAAGAACGAGATGTCGAAGGATGAGATAGCGACGGCTGGCCTGAAGACCGGGATAGCGAAGGCTGGGAATGCAAAGAAGCTTTCGAGGGAGCCTGAAGTAGGATTAGGACAAACAAAAAAAAGGAAGACCAACGATACGTACGCGTACCTCAGAAAGCCGGATGTTTTCAAGCTCGGAAACAAGACGCTCCAGTCGTTTTGCACTCGGAGGAGACGCTGCATCGGGACATACGGTGGACGACTGAAGGACGTATTTTAGCGGGTGACAGAGATGTGGTACGAGAATACACACCCTTGTAGATTTTGTGCGTCTCCTAAAATAATCATACTTGTAAGGGTCGCTGAGGAGTTTCGGTGAGGTGGGGAGGGATATCGAGCCGTGGATGTGCGAAGTTGAGCGCTGCATGGAGAGGGGTTCAAGAATCGGAGCGGCTTAAAAGAGACTTGGCCGAAAAACAATAAGAGCGAGGACAAAAGAGTAGCCAAAGCCGAGATCTGCGAGCGATGTCATGGCAGCGAGTATCGCAGTCGGGTACAGATATCACAGCGGCAGATGTCCGCCAGACACTGAGCTCACGACGGCAGACGTCCGTGAGCACTGTGCAAGTCAGCGGACTATGACTCGCTTGAAGGGCGAGTGAGGAAGACAAGAAGCCGCAAGGACCGAGCTCACGACGGCAGACGTCTGTGAGGAGGAAGCTGCAAGGGCCGAGCTCACGACGGCAGACGTCTGTGAGCAGGGTCCTTGAGCGGTGAGGATGGACTTGGTGAGAGAGAGATGGGAAGGATGACAGGTGATGGATGATGGATGATGGATGGATGATGGATGATGGATGATGGAGGCTGTGCCGTGGACCCACATTGCCAAGTCGACCCACCACCACCAAGTCGACCCACCACCACCAAGTCCCGCCCGCCCATCCAGCGCACGGCGGTGTCAGACGTTTGCCGTCGACACCGCTTGCTCTCATATGCTCCTGCAGGACGTTTGCCGTCAGCAGAGCATCCTCCACGCGCCGGCGCCCCATCCAAGCCCCATCGCCGACGGCGCTACCAGGGCTTATTGTTTTTCGCACTGGCGTCTCATGGCCGCAGGGTCTATGATGCTCCTGCAGGACGTTTGCCGTCGGCAGAGCGTGCTCCACGCG